>CM047806.1:28245862-28529420 GCA_026214975.1 Gentiana macrophylla
AAGAATACCTTGGTTGATCCAATTGATCGACGCTTTGTCTACGGTTGTAGTTTCGCATCGGCCGCCTGCCGCTCGCCTCGACCATTGATTACACGAACACCTCGCCGAATCTCATCATGGATTGCTACCGTAAAAACTCTCGCTTGCTAGACCGCTCTTTTTCTCTCTCATAAATCTCTAAGAAGCTCTCTATTTTTCACAAGAACTATTAGCTTTTTGAATCGCGATATACAAAAGAGCCTAGCCAATCTTTCTCTTATATAGAGGGTGGGGCACCCACGTGTCTCCCAAACTGATTGATTAAATTTTCTAATAGATTGATGAGAAAAAATTTTCATAATAAAATAAGGAAAATCTCCTTCATTTGATTTATCTCATTTAATTTAATATCCTATATTAAATATTTCCAATATATATTGTCAATATCTTATATTGACTATATTTATCTTATTACCATAAATCTATTTTTCCAAAATCAATTAATATCTAATATTAATATAATGTTAATCTTATTAATTAAATTGCACAATCCAAATGTATCATAGACACTTGTAAATTGCGCCTTTTATGCCAAATGTTGGCATCCGAATATTCTTTAATTAATATAATATTATGATTAATTAATTCACAAAATACATGTATATATATATATATATATATATATATATATATATATATATATATATATATATATATATATATATATATATTTTCAAATTTATTTATCAATATACATATTTAATTAATCAACATAATTAATATCTTGTATTTAATTTATTCATAATAAATAAATACCACCATATTAATTTACCACTATAACCTTTATAGTCGTGAGATAAATTCCTTCCTTATTTGGTTATCAACTATAACCACATTTTAATCAGGCTAGATGTTCTTATATATGTGACCCGATAGGCTTCCGAATATGTTGATCGTAGGTACAAAGTGCAAATTATGAAAATGCCCTTCATACCTAACGATCACGGGATAGCGTCTAGCAACACACCGTGACCCTAATCATCGGAAGAGTCAAATGCAATGACTACTACCTTCATATGAAACAATTACCGCGTGTAAATAGAATCATATCATTGTAATAATATCCATACGGTCGCATCGTCGAGTGTCAAGCATCAACGATCGTATCTTATAATCTGACATCATGCTCTCTCAAGTAACTCATTAACTTCCACTTTGCAAAGATTCACGAGTAAGACATTCCTTATAAGAAGGCCATTTCGATATTCACCCCTACTAATGTGGTATGCGATTTCCGGATGAACAACATGTATACTCGTGACGCTTCAAGATCACACCCAATCACTACCGCATGATCGCCCCGTGGTTAAGAGAAACCTCAATAGTGTGAAAGCATAACAATCCACACCGTGACGCCATGTAGACTCCGGTCTTAAGGATAATTACACAACCGCCACATAGTGTGACACTTAACAAAGGTAAGTGGGTCACCGACGACGCGATTCTCTAATACACGCCCACGCATACCCAAGTGTCTCTACACTTCGAAGACGAGATATATCCTCGCCCTTAAAGATGTAAGACATCTAATACATTCTAGCATGTTTGTACTATCAATGCCCTGCTTAATAGTACATAAGACTGTAGACGTTTAAGTATCAAACTTATTAAAGTGATTAGAGATCTCATCAACCATAATCGCCTATCATGGTTTCTCTATCACATTTTAATACTAATGACATTATTTATAACAATTCATAATTTGTTCTTTAAAAGAACATATATATGACAATAGAAAATCCATTTAATATATGTATAAATACAAAGAAAAAGTAGAAATGATCCGACCTGTCGGATCCGGTCCAACCCGATTGGGTTTAAGACACTATTTCGATAGCTTGAGACGAGGTCAAGCAATGAGAGACTCAATATCAAGTTGAAACCATGTCGACACATATGCTAAGGTGGATTTCATTTGTGTGTGGGACCGTATGAGTGCCGCTGTGTAGGGTGACCGATCTCACATATGTCAAAGGATCCTCATACCTAAGCTAGATAAACATCGTGAGTTATTTTTACATACGATAAGATGTGGGATGGTTTGGAAGGCGGAATTTCAACCGCTTTTTGAGGTTCATGACGACGCCAACATGTATCATTTTGAAATTTTAAAAGGCGATTTGCCTTTCTCAAGCGTGTTGCATAATGGAATTGCTTGGATCGACGATCCTACTGAGAGGGGAAGTGAAAGGGGCATACTTTTATGTTATTTTCCTTGTTGCTACAAGAGGAAAATTGATCCTATTGCTCATCTTTTACATTTTCCGATCTTAAGAGCTACCGTGAGAGAAACTCAGATTTTCCGGCATTCTTCGAGAGAATCTGGCTTAGATCTTTATAACAAGTAAGGTATTTTCTTCCTTTTGCTTAATTTCCATCTTTGCTTTATAGAATTATGACATTGAATCGACCGATTATCGTAGATGCATCCACCGTGAGACAATTAGTAAGAGATTTCAAGGGCTAGGTTTTCTATGTAAGGAAATCTACACGGGAACGCAAATAAATTTAAAATATTATTTCCTTTAAATCGATCGGTTTCGCTTAAGCAATAAACAAATAAGTAGTAGACGGTGAATACCTTGCTTGATCTAAAAGATCGACGCTTGACCGCCTGAGTAGAGTGGTGTACGAAGCCGCCTGCCGCTCGGCCTCTACCGCTAGTCCACACGAACAACCCGCCGAATCCACCATTGATTGCTACTAGAAAAATCCGCCAGCTAGACTCAGCCTTTTCTCTCTCTAAAACTCTCTAGAAAACTCTCTATTTTTCACAAGAAACTATTAGTCTCTTTGAATTGTGTTGTACAAAATAGCTAGCCAATCCTTTCTTATATAGTGAGAGAAGTCGCCACTTTGTATTACCAACTGATTGGGAGAAGCTTTCTAGTAGATTAATGAGAGAAAACATTTTCCTAATAAAATAAGGAAAATATCATTGATTGATTTATCTCATTTAATATTCAATATCTTATATTAAATATTTTTCCAAGATATATATTGACAATATCTTACATTGAATATATCTTACTATATTACCATAAATCAATTACACATGTGTGCAAATCTATGTACATTAACATCTAATATTAATATATGGTACTATTATTGCACAATCCAAGTGTATCTTATACACTTTAAAAGTTGTGCCCCTATAGCCTTTTATTGCCTTCCGGAATATTCTTAATTATTATAATGCTATGATTGATTAATTTGCAAAATACATGTATGTCATATATACATATATATTTCGACAAATACATCAACTTATGTATATTTAATTAATCACCATAATTAATATCTTGTATTTAATTTATTCATAATAAATAAATACCACTATATTAATTTATCACTATAACACTTTATAGTCGAGATAAACTTTCCTTATTTGGTTATCGCTATAACCGCATTTTAATCTGGCTAGATGTTCTTATGTGTGTGACCCGATCGGCTTCCGAATATGTTGGCCGTAGACATAAAGAGCAAATTACGAAAATGCCCTTCACACCAAACGATCACGGAATATTGTCTAGCAACACACCGTGACCCTCAATCATCGGAAGAGTCAAATGCAATGACTACTACCCTTCATGTGAAACAATTACCGTATAAATAAAATCCTATACTGTAATAATATCCATACGGTCGTAGGTCGAGTGTCAAACATCAACGATCGATCTTATAACTGACATCCTACTCTCTCAAGTAACATATTACTTCCGCTTTGCAAAGACTTTCGAGAATAAGACATTCCGTGATAAGAAGGCCCTTTCGGATATTCACCCCTACTAATGTGGTATGCGATTTCGGATCGAACAACATGAATCATACGCATTCTTCAAAGATCACACTCAATCACTACCGCATGATCGCCCCATGGCTGTGGAAACCTTAATAGTGTCAAAGTATGACAATCCATACCGTGATATCACGAAGACTCCGGTCTCGTGGATAATTACACTACCGCCACATAAAGCAACACTTAATAAAGTGAGTGGGTCAATCTAACGACGCATTCTCTAATACACGCCCACATACACCCAAGTGTCTCAACACTTTGATGAGACGAGATATATCCCTATCTTCAATAAGATAGAAAACATCTAATACGTGCTAGTCTAATCGCATATCAATGTCCCGCTTGACAAGACATACGACTGAGACATTTAAGTATCAAACCTTTTAAGGTGAGTCGAGATCTCATCAACCATAATTACTATCATGGTTTCTCTTCACGCTTTGTCACTAGTACGCTATCATATAACAATATCGTAGTTGGTTCGCTAAACGAACAAATATATAATAACATAAAAGCCATTTATTATATGTATAAACATAAAGAAATAGTAGAAATGATCCGACCCGGTCGGATCCGGTCCAACCCGGTCGGGTTTAGGACACTATTTCAACATGCTAACCCAGAACTCCTGGCTCCATCTTCTGTGTCGAGACCAAAGTCCAATAAGGAGGTTTCTCGTGAATCTTTTGCTATGTAGATGTCTCAGAGAGAAAAGAGGTTGGATCCTTCTGTATGAGTGTGAGTGACATTGCCATTGCTCTTTCACCGGAAAAGTGAGAATAATTCGATTGGGGATGCTTGCTAGGCACACACATTTCCACCAACTTTAGGCATTAATTTTAGATTAACCCGATATCTGAATCGAGGGGGCGGATTCCCTTAGGTGCGAAAATCATGTAATCAATCAAGTGCATTATCAGTGTGCTGAGATCCGATGACATAAACTACTACGTAAATAGTATTTATTGATATCATAAATTCACGATTAATCAAATCGGTATCTATCCGAAAGTAGCGTTACAGTTATTGTTTCAACACTTAACTAAAACCCATTAATGGCCTTTTAGGCTTATTTCTCCAACAATATACTCAAGCAACCTGTGTTCCAAAAATTAAGGGCCTTCTATCGGAATCTTTTTTATTTTATTTTATTTTACTCCCGACATCACACATGTATTTTTTTTTTTCGGTACCATACTATAACGTTGATATCACCGACGATCCTTTTAAAAAATAAACTCAAATAATCTAACGTTATTCACTTGTGACACTTTTAAACTATAACTTAAGTGCACTGACTTTAGTTTTAAAAAATAACTTAGTGCTATTGATGTTATTTTCATATAGAATAATAATAGTGCGCGAAGTAATTTTTTCAATATTTGAAATAAAATTGTGCCGATAGTAAAAAATAAATTGATAATAGAAGCCTACAAAATTAATTGTTTAACGGAATTAATAAAATTCATCATTCTATTGTGGAAAAAAAATGAAGGAAAAAAAATCATCATTCCATGACAATATATACATTAAACTTTGACAACAATATGCAATAAAGGAAATTGAGATCTGCAACAAATTTAACGAAATATGAAAATGAGATCCGCAACAAAATAAAACCCATCATCCATCTGTTTGTATGGGTCAAAAAATCCATGGATTTGGGCTTTAAAGATAGAAGGGTTTTTCATCTTGGTATATCAATCGAAATAGACCAGATGTACGTTATTGTTATCTTTAAAAAAAAAAAATTGTTATCTTTAAAAAAAAAAAGAACATACGTGTGTGATTATTATCTTTTTTTTTTTTTTTTTTTTTTTTTTTAAGAAACGTACTTTGTATTATTGATCAAAAGTGGAGTATCCACACCCTTAACAGAGGTTGCAAAAAGCTAAACGGTTCTAAAATAAAACTAGTCTGGCGACTGCCTCAACCAAGATTTCTAAATTTATCTATCAAAAGCTTTAATTACAAAATTATAGGATGGAGGCCTTTCCTCTTCACAATTGTGTTTTACTTTGTTTCGCCACAACCAAATACCATAGTGTTGCTTCCTTCCACATGTATTTCCACTTCTCTCTTTCACCTCTTGTTAGCCGGTTGCTCTTCAAGTTGCAGAGGATCCACCCTTGGTGTTTAAAGCTCCAAAAAGTCTTCTTAGATTATCCGCACGATATAGTCCATACATCTTTAGCCCAATTACAATCTCTCGCAGGCGCAAGGCAGCCTCATCGCCTCTCCACATAAAGTGCATATAGTGTATTTGCAACATGTCGCCTATATAAGAAATCACCATCGATAGCGTTATGTGCAATACTCCAAATAAGGTACGCCTCCGCTTGGTCCCTTCATCTCCCAAATTGCCTTCCGATTGGCTCTCGTGTTGGTTGATCACCTTGAGATGTAAGAAAAGTCAGATCCCGAGGCCACCGAATACTTGCCATTAGCCCCGTGAGTCCACTTGGCATTATTCTCGATCCAAGTTATATCCTCGCTCAGAATCTCCCAAAAGCCTTACAGATACCTCTCCACGTTGATGATGATCCCGGTCCGCACGGTCGTTCAAGTTTTATACTTGTGGGATAGCAGATTTACCCACAAGTCTTCGCTTGATTAATCGATGCCATATCAGTTTTCCTAACATTGCCACATTCATCTCTGTCTGAGTTTTTAAACCCCAATCCTCCGTCCCGCCGAGTTTTACAGAGAGTTTGCCAAGATAAAGTATGCATTTTCTGCTCTTGTTCACTATCTCCCAAAAGAAGCTTCTGCACTTTCTCCATATTGTGCACGCTTGTAATAGTAATAACACAAAGATGCATTGCATAATAAGGTTGAGTTGCTAAGGAGCTTTGAATAAGAATTTTTTTACCCGCCTGTTAAAGTCTTAGCTTTCCAGATGATAACTTGCTTTTCATTTTTTCTTCCAAGTATCTCAAGGTAAAACTCGCATTCGCCATGTATGAGAAGGATTCCAAGATATTTTCCCAGATTGTCGGTGTTATTCATTTGTAAGGTTGTCGCCAATTCCCTATGACGCTTACTCACATTTCCTGAGGTGAAAAAAAACAGACTTTGCAAAGGCATATTTTTGGCCGTGAGCAATTACAAAAGTCTTGTAAGACATCCTCGATGATTTTAGCTTGTTTCACATTTGCTTCTCCAAACAAAGAGTGTGTCATCGGCAAAGAAGACATGGGAAAGTGAGGTCCATGTCTTGAAAGTTTTATCGTTTCCATTGACTGAATCGACAAATGCATGGATCTTTTGGCTCAGATTTCCATACAAAGCACAAATAAGTAAGGGCAATAGGGTCACCTTGTCGTAGTCCCCGCTGGGTTGAAGGAGCCGAGTTTTTCTCCATTCCAAAGCACGCTAATTTTGAAGATGATATGCTATGATAAGGAGTTTTTTCACCGCTTCTTCCAGCCTATAGTGTTAAGGATGTTTTGGATAAGGTCCACTAACTCGATCATAAGCCTTTTCCAGATCCACTTTGATAACCATGTAACCTTTATTTCCTCGTTTTCTTGTCTCTAGATCATGTATAACTTCCTGAGCCACGATAATGTTGCCTGCACTACTTCTCCCTGGAATAAAAGCACTCTGAGTAGTATTAACCAACTTACCAATCACATTTTGTAATCTATTGGCCAAAACCTTAGTCACAACTTTGATTATCACATTAGCCAAAGCAATAGGTCTAAATTGGCTTGGAGTTTCAGGATGGCTGACTTTAGGTATCAAAGTAATAAGGACTTCATTCATTTCTGGGAACCAAATTTCTCTCAAAAGCAAGAAGACAAATTTAATGACTCGAATTGCCAACGGTACCCTCAAAGAATTTTGAAAAATAGAGGAGGAAGACCATCCGACTCGCCGCTTTATAAGTACCTAGATCGAATAATCGCATCTTCTACCTCCTTTCTCGTGATCCTCCGCTTAGTTGTCAGTAAGTCCGATCTCGCTAAGTTGGGGAAGATGAAGATGGCATTGGCAGTGTGGTGTTCATCTTCTGTGAGTACAGCCGATATAGAAATCCTCATCATGTCTTGTATTTCGGATCGATTATTGCTCCATGTTCCATCACCTTTTTCAGATTTGTAATATTTTTCCTCTGCTTCCTCCTGAGAGTTGTGATGTGGTAGTAATGCGTGTTTCTTTCCCCTTCCACACCCAATCAGTAAATTGGATTTTTGGTGCCAATATTTTTCTTCTTGATTGAGGATGTCTTCGTATTCTTTGAGAAGATATGATTCTGTGGACTTTAGTTGAACAGAGAAATGATGTGGCGTGATTCTTTGAACACCACTAATCTTTTCTCGACATTGAGTTTTTCTCAGAGAAAATATTGCCAAATACCTTCCTATTCCAAATCATGGCTTCAGGTCATAAACCTCTGTCTCGCTATGTCGAAATTGAGTTCATTTCCTCCCAAGTGTTGTCCACAAAGTCCGCAAACTCAGAGTGATCGAACCAAGTCAGTCTGAAAGATCTTTGGAGAGGTCCTTTAAATTGCTTAGTGTTTTTGTTCAGTCCAAAGAGATGGGGCAAGATCTCGAGTGTACTTTTGTAAGGTGGATCGATTTGCCTCTCGATAAAGAGTCAACCATTTGTCATTGCACCAGGCTTGATCCAGGTTTTTGAGTATATGTCTTCCTTTAAAAATTGGACCACCCAAGTAAATCAGGCCCCTGGAATTGAATGTTGATGAGCTCACTTCTCAGATCATGTTTCTCATGCTTTCCACATTTACTCCTCCTATTGGTCTTCCCCTTGTTTATCTTCTTGATCAATGACTTGATTGAAGTCACCAATGAGGCACCAAGGGTGGTCGATCAAATCTGCAAGTCTTTCAAAATATGCCCAAAGATTCATTTCTTATGACCGAAATGGGGAAGCATAGACAACCGTGAGGATCCATTGGATATCTTCCCTTGCGTAATGGCTAAATGTGTATGTGAATGAGTATAAGAAAGTACTTTAACTTCCCACCGGACTTGCCCCAAAAGCACCAAATACCCCCGAGAAACCTCTCGCCTCAATACATACACCTTGACCAAAACCTCCTAGTTTAATAATCCCGTTAGCTTTATCGCTAACCCTTGTCTCGAGCAAGCAAAGTATATATGGTTTATGGTCACTTACTAATGATTTGATATGAAGATAAAACTCTCTGATCCAAATTCTCCTCTCGCAACTCCAGGTTATTATCTTCATAAGGAAACATTTTTTTTTAAAAGGAGGGATGACCCTGAGGGTCCTGTGAGGCATCTGGTGGTTCATCTCTTAATTTCCAGATCCCCTCATTTCTTGAGTCATCTTTTCGTTGTTGATTAATTAATGGGACCCCTCTGAGTGCATCTGGAGGCTTGTCCTTCTGATTCCATCTGTCTTCTGTTTGAGAATTTCTGATCGAATGCTCCGCTTCATTGATGTTGCCACTAGATGATTTCAGTCTATCCTTTGTGTTACTGATGTCAGTAAGGGGTCTGTTGCTCACAGTAGGTGTTTGGACTGTCCTGGAGCTTGTGGCATACCGTTTAGTTGGGAGATTGGATGGTGACCTTGACTGGGAGATATGTTCCTTCCTTTTTGTGGGCTCATGTGGGGGGCATTCTTATGAGTATCAATCTCCATTGCACTTGATTTCGACTTTGAGTTGGGTGGATTTTGGTCTTCTCTTGATAACAGTGTCACATTAACTTCAGTGAAACCTGAAGCTGCTTCCTTCATTTTGTCCTGTAGGTCACTCACATTATGTGAGTTCCCTGCTTCATGAATTTCCTCAGATTCATCTTCATCTGCTAGCACGTCATATCTAGATCCCGTGTGTACATCATCTCCGTCTGTGTGCGCCTCCTCCTCGATTATATTCACTTGCCTTCTATGTTCTTCTCTCTCATGGACCATTTGGATTTCTCCAATCTTGCTTTTCACTTCTTTGTTTCGGCGCCTGTGGGAGGTCTTCTCCGCCTATTTGTGGCTATCATCCATGGGCCAAATGGCTTATCTGGAGTTGGTCCAACAGGATGGTTTTGTTTTTCTAGTCTAGTTTGTGTTTCTCAAAGGGGTTGGTTGAGAGGATACCCCGGTTTTATGCCCTATCTTGCCACATTCAAGCAGATTTGGTTCACTTTCTTCATATTCAACAAAAGAAAATAGTTCTCATTCAAAGACAACCTTTGTTCTTAAGACTGATGTAGTTCATCTCTACGCAAATTCTCACAAATTTGGCTCTGGTCGTCTGTGAAGTGACAACGTCTACTTTCCCTGGTTTACCTACTCTCCTAGCCAGTTGCAGGAGAAATGCTTCATTCTCAAACAATTCGTGGGGAATGCCTGGAAATCTTACCCAAACTAGGGTTGACATAATTTTTTGTTTTGAAGGCTGAAAGAAAGGCTGCCATTTCCTCACTGTCAGATAATGACCTTGGATGGTCCATGGCCCCATTGAGAGTGCTGCATCATAGTCTTCCTTGCTTACAAATCTGATGACGTAGTATTCTGAATCTAAGTCCACTATATCCAGGTCACCTGAGATACCCCACATTAAGTTCAATCGTTGTTGAAGGATCTTGAAGGATATGCTGCGTCCCAACACCTTATGTGTGATTATTATCTTTTCTTAATAGTAATAATAATAATAATAATAATAATAATAATATAATAATAATAATAAGGGGATACACGGAGGGGATAAGTGGACCCGCCAGGCAGGCACTATAACCGGCAGGCATTTACACGGTCAAATCAGGGTATCACTTGACAGTTTATTTATATTGGACGGGCCTCTTAGCTTGGCAACGCCTCGTCGGCAGGCTCTAACAGCGTGTGGAGGCCGGGCTGGGGCCTTACCATTCAGCCACGCATTTTGCATTGGAAAATGATTTTGGCACATAAAAAATACACAGACATCCCCCGAAAGTGTACAATTTGTGGCCCAAAATATTTATGTGTTGTATTTTTTTTGTTTTTTTAATCTAACTGTGTGGCTAAAAGAGGATCGGGGGATGAATTCGGGGGATCATTTATGTGCCAGCATCATTGTCCTGTTGCATTTCCTATGACGATGTTTGCATGATTTGTCTCCCTATTGCACAAAATCTAAAGAAAAAACGCTTGGGAATAAACAGATGGCTAGCTTGTGCCCACGTGAATGAGTTGGCGTGGCATGTTCTTTTCTAGTGTGAGAGGTTGCTTCTCAGGTATGGTAGTTGATCCCGTTTGGTAATTTGGTGCGGACGGTTATTGCCACATACTTTAAAGATTTCTTCATGCAGTTATTGCTCGGGCTCACAAGGGAGGATGTGGCAGAGTTTGTTTGGGTTATGTGGCACATCCGGGAAAGCTTGTTGTAGTGCGGTGTTCGATGATTAGGCGGTGTATGTCTCCGGTTTGGTCCATGGCACTCTCCGCGCAAAAGTATAGGGACACTTGAAGCATGGCTCGCCACCTCAAGTGGGGCCTCGCTTAGCAATTCAGGTGGGCGGCCCGGCGAAGGGTAGTAGTTAGTGTAATGTGGATTCATCATCCAACGCCTCTGGTGCGGGTTTGATATTTCGGGACCATCAGGTTGCCCTTACTACGATACTTAAATGAAATGGAGTACAGAAGTTTTGCAGAAAAATGGGTAACCAAAATGATATTTTGAAGATAGTGGGTTGGAATGACAAAATTGTCCTTACTATGATGTTAAAATTAGCCAAAATGGCCGAAATGACTTAAATGTTACGTTTTAAAACGTTTAAGAATGTATTTATAAAATTTAATAATAAAAAAAACAGAATGTATTTATAGATAATTGTTGTATGTTTTATTTTATTTTATGAAAGGGATCTTTTATTAAATAATAGGCGTATTTTTTATGAAACGGATCTCTTTATAAATAATAGTTGTATTTATAAATAATAGTTTGGGAGCTTGCAGTATCTTTTGTCAAATATAAATATAAAACAATTACAAAAAGAGATAAAGAAATAAAAGTTCTTTTTTAACACAAAATAAATAAATAGACACACTTATTTTTTAATTGCAAAAGACAAACAATTTCGCATTTTAACAAAATTACCCATTTTATTAAAGCCGACGCGCGCGATATGTATTAAATCTTCCCGCTTCTGCGCTTTTGTTTGTTGTTTGTTGTTTGTTTGTTTTTTTTTTTTTTTTTTTTTTTTTTTCCTTTTTCAAACAACTGTAATTTTTGATTTACAACTCCGATCATCGAAATTTTTCACCAAAATTCATGTTTTTTTGCTCTTCAATTTGAGCCCAAATACGATACTCCTTCCGACGTATATTTTGAAAGACGAAAAATATTTGTATTAACCTAGCCGCTTTTTCTTATAAACGATCGTAACTTTTGATTTAAAACACCGATCATCAAAATTGTTTCACCAAAGTTCATATTTTTTTTTAATCTTCATTTTGAGACCGCGTTTGATACCTTTTCGACGTAGTATTTGAAAGCCGAATTTAATCGCAGATTTACATTAACACAAAGATCGGTATCGAGATCGATAGTATCGATGATCGATGATCGTAGTATCGATCGTGATCGATTATACAAGAATATGCAGGAGGACATTCCACCGATCGTTAACAAACTCAAAGAGATTAATAGCAAGTACAACAAACTATAGATTTAGTACAATATGTACATCGCTTAACAACATGAAAAATAAAGAAAATAACAGAGATTTCTCGCTTGTTTAGTCTCTATTTACCATCATCAAAGCTATTTAATCACCTGAATTTGTCAGTAAGGTCTTTATCCGAGAGATAAAGATCATTCTCCAAATGCAAAATCCAGATACACTAACACACCGTGTTAAATTGGTTTATATGATACAATTCGTAAGAGATGGAATCATTAATGTATAACTTGATTAAGGTGTGGTGTTTATAACATGCAGTTTCGAGAGTTAATCACTTGAATTAAGCCTAAAAGTACATCGACTAAAAGGTAATACATAAAGATCAAGACAACAGACTATAGTTTAGTACAATAGTACATCGACTAAAAGGTAATACATGTAAGATCAATACAAGTCCAAAACAATCTGAACTATCACCAAATTATAAGAAGGATATTCTAGTTCAAAGAACTAAATTATCATGCCCGAATTCACAAGGTGTTTGAATTACAAGTTCAAGAAGCTTATGAACTAGCCTATCTATTACATGATGATACAATGTAGATAAAAAACTTCAAAGACGCCAAGGCACATAGTAAGCCTTTGAACTAGCCTATCTATTGCATTAAGGCACACATAGACGTGATCGATGTCGCAGATATCGATGATCGATGATCGCAGTATTAGTAAAGAGCTGCATATGAGGTAATCAGTATCATTTAAGGCTTAATTCAAGTGACTACTTCAAGGCACACATATCTGTCTCATATAAGACTCATTTAAGGCTTAATTCAAGAGACACAATATCATATAAGGCTCATATAAGGCAAAAAAAAACCTTCAACAACATGCTTCTTGCATATTTTCCTCATATTTGCAGTGAAGTAAAGCTCCAATCTTTGCATATCTCTCTTAAATTATCAACAATAATTGGCAGAAATTAAGGCCCAAATAAACATAAAAAATGGCAAACGATAATGGAAGAAAGAATACCAAAAACAAAGAACAATGGCGAAGAATAAAACTCCAATCTTTACATATTCCACTCAAATTAACACCAACAACAACAGAATTCAACAGCAAAAATAGCTGAAAAGTAATACCCCAAACTTTGTACATTTTCCCCTCTCAAATCAACATAATAGCAGAAAACAGTAAAAATGGCAGAAACTAAAGCCCCAAAAAATAAATGGAACAAAATATGCAGCTAGTAAAATAAGGAGACTACTTCAAGGCAGGTAATCAGTATCATTTAAGCCTTAATTCATGTGACTACTTCAAGACACACATATCTGGCTCATTTAAGGCTTAATTCAAGGGACACAATATCATATAAGGCTCATATAAGTCTCATATAAGGCATACAATATCACTAACAGTATCATATAAGGCATACATTATTAGTATTAGTATCGAATGATGTCGATGATCGATCAAAATGACAGATCGATGATCGTGATCGAAACAAAGATCAAGCTCATTTAAGGCTTAATTCATGGGACTATTTCAAGGCACACATATATTGCTCATATAAGGCTCATTTAAGGCTTAATTCAAGGGACACAATATCTTATCCGCTCATATAAGGCATACAATATCACTAACAAGATCATATAAGGCATATAGTATCGATGATCGATCGCGAATGATGATGATGACGCAAACAACATCAGTGCTCATTTAAGGCTTAATTCAAGGACTACTTCAAGGAACACATATCCGCTCATTTAAGGTTTAATTCAA
Source organism: Gentiana macrophylla (assembly GCA_026214975.1). Lineage (NCBI taxonomy): Eukaryota > Viridiplantae > Streptophyta > Magnoliopsida > Gentianales > Gentianaceae > Gentiana > Gentiana macrophylla. Next base: position 28,260,080 of record CM047806.1, read on the forward strand.
GGGACACAATATCATATCCGACTCATATAAGGCTCATATAAGGCACACAATATCCAAATTCCTTATTTATTATTGTTGTGGGGAGATCTTAAATGAATCAAGGAAAATACTAAAGACAGTAAAATTTATAATCCGTAAGAGTGAACAAAACAATAGTATTAGTAAAATATTTCAATAACAAACCTTAAAACCATCTTCCTCTTGTCAAGCTTACAATGTAACTAAAGCTACATCTCAGATATATAGATGAAGTTTCGTAAAATGACAAGTATAGCTAATAAGCAAATGACTAGACATCACCTAAGTGAGTAGACTGTCTTAACCCATTTCACAAGGACCAAAATGCAAAATAGAAGCCTAATCCAAAGGTATAACAACCCTGTTGAATAAAAGCCAAGGATCTTCATAGTAATAACCATAAAAGCTATCCAAACAAAGGGATGACTTGAATTAAACTTCGATTCTTCATTTTCTCGCTTCAAGTAAGAGAAATTCTTTTGAAATTCCAAAACACCCAAACTAAGTGTCGAAAACGAATCTCGTGCCAAAATGCGATTTTAGAGAGTACAAGAGGCAATTAGCACTTTTCCACAAAAGGAAAATACTTAAGCGTGTCTCACCAGAAGTTCACACTATAATATCAGGATCAGGGGGCAATTGATGCATACATATGTTTCTCAATATCAACAACATTAATTGTACTCCCAACCTCTTCTTTACCATTTTGGGATTACAATTCCCAACCTCACCAGAAGTTTTGAATGGCGAAAAATTTCGAATTGCATCGAGGCTGGGCTTACCTTGGGAGAACTTTCCGATGACTGTATTTTTCGAATTGCGCTGCTATTCGAAAATACAATCGCCGCCTGCAACACAGATTATCGAAAGTCTACAAAAAATCTGCAACACTCCTAATTTTTAACAAAGCAAATGTATCATGTATGTAAAAGCCAATAAGCTAGATTTTAAGAGGTATTACACCTAATAACTGCTCAATCTCGCTGCTTCTTCAACTCATCTACTTGGCCAACTCGGTATTCTTTTTCTATCATTTCAAGACCCTTTCTCATATCCTTTCCACACCCATATTGTCTTTATGTAGCCACTGGGATGACTTGTAGATGCCGGTCATCGCACTACAAACTTGTGCTTCTTCCATACCTTATGTTTTCTTCATCTTTCTCCAAGCCAATTCCAAAAAATAAATCATCTTTCTCTGTATCTGACCATGAATGCAACAATGAGGCCTTTACAATAAGGTTTGAACTCTTAAGCATTACAACATAAACGGACTTTTCCCGGGGAATTGTAATCGCTGGCTCTCCTTTGTAGGTGTCATGGAGAAAAACAGAATGGGAGGGGATGCCGTTAGCGGATTTCTCGTGAGATCTCGATTGTCGAATCCGATCCGATTTCGAGTGAGATCCGGGAGGAGTCAATCCGTGTTGCCATTGATGGAGAAGGAGGAGATTAATTAATCGGGGCGTGACGCCATAGCCGGAAGTGCTGGGAAGCCAATCTTTGTTATTAAGATTGCTTTCTAAGTAAATAGTGTGATATTCGCTCGTGCAGAATTTATTCATCTCCAATGCAACTAAAAATCGTTCTTGGACAAGACTTAATTGGCAATTAAGGGGAAAAAGTGGACTAGAAACTAATTTTTCCTAAATTGAGGTGAGTGCATGTTTTTATAAGATAAATAATAGGCAAATTAATACAATGTTCATAAGGGTAAAAAAAATGGTTGTTCCTATAATAAGAATACAACTAATATTGCAATTATGTTAACATGTACTATATTAATAATATACCTGACAACTTGCAATAATTAAATAAATAAATACATTAAAATATAAAATAAAAACCGGTACTGGACCACTAAAATATTCCGACCTTGTACCAAATGAGTTGAGCTAAATGTTCCCCTTTTATTATTCATTTGTCATGTTTTAATGTTCACTCATAACAACATGAGAGAGACATTTTTGAAAAAAAGTTAAAAAATACAGAATGATTATCTTGGTGCCATAAATAAATCTTGAAATTGACATATGACCACCAAGGGGTGACAATGAAAGGTCCGTTTTGTGGTGGACGATGGGGTGGGAGTGGTGTGGGGTGGGGATATTAAAGCCATGCAGTCGGTAGATATTACAGAATTGATTTGGCATTCAATTCATTTACTATAACCTTCTTTAATTAGTTTAGTTAGTCTATCTGTTTCTATTTAATTGTCGCAGTTGTCAAAAACATAATATTAATTAATGTTTTGATTTAACAACAAAATGACAATAACACTCTTTCAATATAATTAATTCAATGTTGTTTTCAATCTCACACTTCTTAATAAATAAGGATATATATAGAAAAATTCAATGAATAATGAATTATAACTACAACAGATAAAAATAAAATTTTGTTTTTCATCAACCCATGACTTTAAAATAAGAAATAGTATAGGAGAATTTGAGTATCCACCGATATAACTCTTCTATATAAATTAAATCCTTCATAGACAATTCGTAAATGATGTAGGAAAATTTCCGTAAACATTTTCTTTGCTTCTTATACTTATTTAGCATTAGCGCATTATTGATCAATTAACTTATAGCCAATAGAAACTTTCCGGATCGATCAATTTTCAGGATTAACAATGTCTTTCTACTCCCACTAAAAGGAATGTATTATATATCTGTGAAATAAATTCTCAACTACTCATTCCCGAATAGTGTACAACATGAAAATAATTTGCATTAAGGTCACTTAACAATTCTTAACGAATACATCAAATCTATTTTGAAACAAGCAAAGTCTGTTATCACCTTAGGTGTAAGAATAAACCATTTCGATTATAGTATAATTTAATAAAATTTCTCAATCACGAAATTATATGAAAATATTTTTTTTTCAAACGAAAGATATATATTAAAACAACAAACAAATACGACACAACCGGACAATCGCCGGAACACACCGGACAAATACCGGACAACTACCAGCATGCTACTGGATACTACTACCTTACTAAAGAAAGAAAAGAAAAAGAACTTGGAGAGAACTCCAAGTAGACCAAATACTGTCTCATTCACGTAACTTGATTTGGTAAGATAATAAAATGGATTTACTCCGTAACATCGCGGACGTCCATACCCGCAATGAAAATCAAACACCAATCAGCAACAAAGGTAGAGACCGACGAGCACCGAGACTGTCCGAGACCAACAGACTTACGGCAAACACCTACAACAAACATTGAAATCCAAAAACGTGAACGACCACCATCAACATTGCTGCTTCCACCAACACCGCCGCCACAGTTACCTACTAAAGCACCAAAACCGGTCCTATCACCGCCACAATCCATCAAATTCAAAGACCTGGCGGATGAGGAACCCAAAATTCGCGATGAAGGTCCATTTCCATAGACATGCATGGTCAACCGAAGCCAAGACCCGACCTTCAATATCACAGGCTGCCAAGCCGCCATGGAAACCCCCTCTCCGGCCAGCACCAAGAGATCTAAATGAAATCCGAGAGAGCCCAAAACAGCAAGACTGAAGGCTGAAAGCACCAGATCGTTGCCGGAACTGCTGGATATACAGAAACCCGAATCCGGATCCGATCCATAATTGGATCGTCAGATCTGATTCTCAGCACCGATTGAGACGCTCGATCATGCACAGTGGAAGCTACGACTTAAATTCGTTTACGATTTTACCACAATATGATTCGCATAATAAATTAATCTACAAGAAGGTTAGTAGATTTATCCCAACCGGAGAGAAATAGGCAATCGACCAAGGGAGAAGCCGTGATCTTCCGGATTGTATCTCCAAGCGACGATCACCGGACGCCGATCCTCGCCGTAACCTCCTCGATTATGCACAAGAAAAACCTAGGTTTTTCTTCTCTTAATGACTGTAATGTTAAAACTAATTTTTCTGCTCCTTTTATTGTAATGTGGCTTAATTTCGGATGAGATATCAGGTTTATGAACTCTCTTTATATAGGAAAATAACTAGTAAAGAGAGAGTTATCATTTTCACACCACAATTACCAATTCCCACAAGGAAAATATATTTTCCAAAAGATAAGAGATAATACCTAAAAAAACCAATCTCTTATTTTCTATTAATTATCCAACAAATAGATAATTAATTAATTAATTACACATATGACATAATCTAGAAAAATTTCTTTTCCAAATTTATCACAATATGTGGCGCTATTTACATCATTATTTTAATAGAAAATGTCTTTTCTATTTTACATATTATTTACCAAATAAATAATATTGTATATCCATTAAATAGACCAACTATTTAATTTATAGGTTTTTGTGTAGAAGGATAAACTAATTTATTTATTAGGCTACAAGGACATGGATGATTAATTAGGACAAAAATTAATTTAACTTACCAAAATACCTTTTTTTCTTATTAAACATAATTAACCTAATTAATACATCCCTCATCCAGACGCCAAATGCATCAGCGTTTCATCAAAGACGAATTCGGTTTGCATCGCTCAAAACGGGAGAGAGGACGAGGAAAGAGAGGGAGAGAAGCAGGGGGCTTTCCGGACGATTAGGAGAAACGGGAGGAGACCAGAGAGAGTGGAGGCCTGGGCGGTAGAGAGGAGAGTGCTGCGGCGGTGGCGTAGTGATTGGGGCCATGGAAGATTGGTCACGAAAATCAAATCAAGGATTTGATTGAGGATGGAAACCAGCCGCCACTTCCCTTGCTAAAAAATCCGGCTTCAACGATTGAGCAGCAGAAATCCGGCGATCCAGATTGAACGAATGGATGTTCCTCCGGAGAACGAATGGTTGTTCCGACATTGAAGAGAGAAGAAGATGAATTTGGACAGTTGTTTTTTTTTTTTTAATTTTATTTATTGGATCATAAGTGATTAGAACGGAGAGAGGTATGGTTTGGGATTTTGGGCGGTTACTACTTGTTGCTACATTTTTTGGGTCACATTATATTTGTTTTTTATCACACTTAACTGCTTATAGGATGATACTACTTGTTTATTGGCCGTCACTATATTTTACGGGTCATTACTACTTGTTTTTAGGTCATTACTACATGTTTTTAAGTCATTATTACTTGTTTGTTGATCACATTACTTTTCCATTGGATGTTACGACATTTTATGGGCTGTTACTATTTGTTTCTTGGCTGTTACTATTTGTTTTCGTGGCTGTTACTACATTTTATCTTGTGTTACTGCATGTTTAATGTGTAAAAGGGTATTTTTGTCCATTTATTATGAATTTGTCCTTTCTAATCACATAACATGTAGTAACGTCCTTCTGGACCCATTTATGATTTTTTTTGTCCTTGTAGCCCCTTCCCTCTTTAATTTATTCTCGAGGTTCCGTAAAACGAGAAAACACTCGCGTGTTAGGAGCCAACCCGGGGACCATGGACCTATAACCAGTAGCTACAATAAATTGAATAAAATATTCAGCGAACAGAATATTTCTACTCAACTCATTAATTCCGGAATTACGCCACCATAAATCCTAAACTGAACTCTATCGATTATAGATATAACTTATTCTCAAAACGTCGAGTCGAGTCGATAAGTGTCCATTGATATTGTTAGGAACATTTTATTATGTTTTGATGATGGTCATACTAGCTGTTATAACAAGCCTGAAATAAGTTAGAACACTCTGTATAGTCTTTACTTAGAGTCTGACATGTTGTATAAGTTGAGTCAGACAAGTATTGTACTAGTTGGTAGGACGGCAAAGCAAGAACAGATTTTCGGTAGAGTGAAGCCAGCCAAGTACCAACAGAGAAGCAATGAAGATATTATGGTCTGACTTATAACCAAGGAAGTCTGTGATGACCTTGGATAAGTCTAAGTTATGTTTCAAGTGATGAAACTTAATGTTTAACTATGGTGTACACTGATCTCACACAAATCAAGGATCAGTGAAATACAAGGATTCTCCTTTAAACTGAAAGAATGAAGGAAATAGTGAATCGGCAAAGTAAACTGACTTTCGGCTGAGTGAAGACAAAGCAGTGAAGGAAGATCTAAGTGGCAAAGTCAGATGAACCACTTAACCGCTCGGAGAACGGGCCGAGCAAACCTTACTTAGTCGATTATTCAAATATGAAGAAGATATGAAAGATCAAGCATTAAATGCACAATCAATAGATGATCAAACAAGGACGGATTTTCGTATAAACGTTTGAAGAAAAATCCGATCACTGAAATCAAGGAGAATATAATTAAGGGGGAATCAAGGATAAAATCAAGGATTATTCCCCTCATTAATATAGCCAACGGACGGAAATTCAAACCAAATAATCAAGGCTATAAATAGAGGGCATTGACAGAAAAAGAAAAAGAAGAAAAAGGCGAGAACGATAAATCTGAGCAAAAACTCTGTCAAAGTAAAAAGCCTTCTATCTGTGCAAAAAGGAAACATCTAGTGATCAACTCAAAACTAAGAGCTACAATTCAAACATCAAGCATTGAGATTGATCAACAAGTTTGTGAATCCAATTCACATCAATCAAGCAGCTGAATCAGAGTCGTCTGAGAAGGAGTTGTGTCTGTGATAGCTGCTGAAGGATTTGATCCCAATGAGCGAGATAGAGATCAATCACCAAGCCGCTGCAAACCAAGGAGTGATAGTCTTGTAGATTGTGAAGCTTGTGAAGTCAAGGACAATCGTATTATTGTATCTCGTGAAAACAATAGTGAATTCCTCCGATCATCACAGTAAAGAAGAGTGGATTAAGGATTACACCACCCTCAACCACTATAAGCCTTGTGTCAATTTACTTTCGCAATTTACCTTACTGCATTTATTTAATTGCGTATATTATATCATATATTTGTGATTGCTTAAACTACTTTGAAATAACATAGTAAGGAGGGACTTATCCGCTGCCCAAAAGCTTTTAAGTGCAAGAAATTTTTTTGAAACTCCACTATAGTCATTCACCCCCTCTCCCTCTGACTATAGTTTTACCCTTCTCTGGGACCAACAATTGGTATCAGAACAGTGTTCCTAGTATCCGAACCTGTTCAGATCTAATTTCTGGTAACAAGGAGATCACATATTTTCAAAGTAGTTTACAAATCCGCGCTTTCTACTTATATACATAAATCTCTCAAATCTGTACTTATGGATTCCTCAAACTTTATGTCAAAAGTACCTATTTTCAATGTTAATAATTTTGATGAATATAAAATAAGAATGTTAACTCATCTTGCAGCAACTCATGAGGAGATGCTGGATGTAATCAATGATGGCTCAATCATGATCATGACCGTGATAACCACAGGAGCAGATCAAGGAAAAGAAGTGGATAAACCCAAGAAAGATTGGACCAAGGATGACAGAAGAAGAGCAAAACTCTTAGATGTTCTGAGAGAATCTGCAGACGTGCTCAAGTAGCATCTAACCCGTCTTTCTTGCAAATGTTCATGTTCAAGTTCTGGTAGGAGTGTTGATTGTTAATCCAATAAGTGCAACGCCACCTCGTCCAAGGGTGTCAGTGAATTACTCTTAGTATCAATATGTCTTCTCCTATTATGAGACATTTTATGATCTAAGGGTGATTCTAGTGATATGCAATGATGATCTGGTTAATGTAGTAGATTTCTAGTTTTTCTGTTTAAGTGTTTTAAGTTTTATGTTTTTAGTGTGATCAAACTATTATGAATAAGATAATTGTAAGATATGTTTGAATGGAAAAAATTATGTTTTTGCAATCTATTGATCTTTGAATGGTATGTCTTAAAAAGCCAATCGAGCTCGACATTTTAGCTTTCGTGCAAATATTGTAGCACAAGGCTAGCTTCGTGATTCAAGATGAAAAAGAAAATAACACGATATATCGGGTCATGACCGAACGGGTAGATCCACAATTGCTCCGGTTTCAATTTGGGTCGTTACCTTTAAAATCTTAAAGTCCTAAACAATGTATGTGGCTTCTTGGCTAGATTTGGAAATTCAACGTTAAAATATCCTTACATTCATTTATGATGACGCCTGTGGTTTTCAAAAATTTCGTAGTCCTTTTCTTCCCTCCCATGAAGGGAATTGCTCTGGAGCAAATTATTATTTCATTTCATCCATTGATAATATAAACTATAAAGTAATCGCAGAACCAGATCGAGAACATTGATTTATACAGATATTCGATCGTCACATATATATATATATATATACAACTTGTTAATTATCTAGGGGCTTGAGACTTGATCACCAATGCTACCAATGCCTTTAATATTCCCGCAAAATCAAAACGGATCCTCTCGGTTTCGCAACAAGTTGCTATCCTTCTTAAATTTATTCGCCCCTTATTTGTCCGGAGATCACGAATAATCTAAGTGAGATATAAACAGAGAGTTCTTCCTTTTTGTCTAGGACAAATAGAACAAAAGATCACTTGGAAGTGTTTGTATGTATGTAACTTTTCAAGGATGCTTGCTTATGTTATATCTTTGTTCAATAATGCAAACTTGCTTTTATAGCTTTTAGATATCTGAAAAGAGCAAAGAGAATCGTCCCTTAAGTAAAGAGACACCAAATGAAAAGGTTCCATTTTGGTTGTATCCACTTAAAATGACCAAAGGACACCAAAAATCGCTGGACCACAAAGTGGCGCACAATACAAAGTGGCGCCATATAACCCCAAAACCGAACAAACATCCTGCTCAACTTTTGGCCTAGCTGAAGTTCCACAAAGGGAGCTGTCATCGATGACAAAGGGCGCTCACACTGCTTTCACTAAATCCCCGATTTTGGTCCTTTAACCGGTTTTCCGGTCCTTTAAATGACTTTATCAACCTATACTTGCTTATTTTCCATCCGTATACTCATATACACTTATATAAGCGTGCACTCCGCACCTCCAAACTTATTATTAAGTGTTACGAGTATATCCACCCTTGTACTAAACCCCAATTACCTCAATGGCTTGTGATTATACTTAAATCACCAACATTCCTCCCCATTTAAGTGTAATCCTTGGTTTAGTAAAACAAAACAATACAAAAACAAACCAACTCATGATTCAATGAAAATGTCACGAAGATTGAATTTCCACCTAGCATTATTACACGCAAATATTCGAGTATTGGGTGTGACTAAGCATTGAACCCTTTACACATTTTGAATATATGTACATAACAACACATATGAATTGAAAACTACTCCAAAGTATTATACTTGACACCATTCTTTGTAATCCGGCCTTGTGTCCATATCCATTCATGAGCATTTAGAAAGCCAACCCAACTTTCCTTGAAGCGGCCATACTTCATACTCATATAGTGAACCTTTAGTTAACCGTGCACTGCATTAGCACTTTGTAAGATTCATTAAGAAGATTTCACTTCAACCTAGTCTCACAGTAAACAAAGACATACCTTCGGGATTAATACATGTGCTCAAGTTTCCAAAACAGGCTTACCACATTGAATTTAGCCTAAGGCATTGTACCAAAGTGGAAATTGGGCCCCATATTCGTAAAACTTATACAGTCAGAAACCCATCCCGACAACCGACTTTTGTAATAAGTCCTTAGCTAATCCTTTTCACAAATGATCACCAAATTTCTTTGAGATCTCACATACACAACCGATATCACCCGTGAGAGATCAACTCACGTCTTCGCGCTATGTCTAACGCCTAAGTGTCGCGATTTTCCATTATACACTTGACTATATGCTTTAGAAAGGTTGATGAACTATCACAATGGATAGATATTGGTGATATTGGTTTAGGCCATAAAGGAATTTCATGAATCAAATTCCTAAGCCATTCTCGCTTTCTTTACCGGCCGCCAAGGCAATGAACTCCGACTCCATAGTCGAGCTAGATATACATGTCTGCTTCTTAGAAGCCCAAGAAATAGCACCTCCACCTAAAACAAACACCCATCCACTAGTAAGAATGATCTTCTACATTAGATATCCAACTAGCATCGAATATCCTTCAATCACCGAAGGATATGCAACATAAGCCAAACCAAAGTTTTTGGTAGACTTAAGATATCTCAATACACGAACAACCGCTTCCAATGACAATCACCCGGGTTACTCGTATATCGACTTAGTTTTCCAACCGCATATGCAATATCCGGTCGTGTACTAGTCATTGCATACATTAAATGACCAATGACTCGTGAATATTCAAGTTGATTCAACTGCTTCACCTTTATTAGGTCCAAGCTTCTCATGAGGCTCCATGGGAGAATTTGCCGGAGTACAATTTTCACAATTAAACCTTTTCAACACTTTCTCAATATAATGAGACTGTGTTAGTAAAAATCCTCCCGATTTCTCTTGATTTTAATTCCAAGAATTACATCCGCCTCCCCATGTCTTTCATAGAGAATCTAGAAGATAAAAGTTCTTTACACTTATCAACCTCGATTTTGGTTTGTACCAAAATCAACATGTCATCGACATATAGACAGATTATCACACCGTTACGGCTTCATCAAATCTACTATAAATACACTTGTCCGATCGATTGAGTTTAAATCCACTAGCCAAGACAACCTCATCAAACTTTTGATGCCATTGTTTAGAGCTTGTTTAAGTCCATACAATGACTTCACAAGTTTACAAACCTTATGCTCATTCTCGGGCATAATAAATCCTTCCGGTTGCTTCATGTATATTTCCTCATCCAAATCTCCATTTAGAAAGGCTGTTTTAACATCCATTTGATGGATCACCAAGTTATGAATTATGCTAAGGCAATCAATAACCTGATTGAGAGATTCTAGCAACGGAGCATAAGTATCGAAATAATCGATACCTTCCTTTTGCCTAAAGCCTTGTATAACTAACCGGCTTTATAACGATCAACAAGATCATTCGACTCTCATTTTCTTTTGAAAATCCACTTGCAACCTAATGGTTTGCAGCCTCGTGGTAAATCTGTAAGAATCCACGTATTGTTACCCATTATGGAATCCATCTCGTCATTGATGGCTTCTTTCCAAAATGATACATCCTGAGACCCCATTGCCTCAGAAAATGTTTTTGGATCATCCTCAATATTGTAACAATATGAGTATTGATATCCAATTTCATTTCTCGAACCTTCCACCAAATAAGTAACAAAATCCGTGGAAAAGTCTCGCTATTCTAGCCCTCTTACTTCTTCAAAGTTCGTAAGGCTCAACTTGAGAATCTTTATTCTCCCATTCTCCACTCCAACTATTGTAGGTGCAATATCCTTTGGTCTAGAATAGAAGTAAACCTATTTTCATCAAAGATAGCATCACGTGATTCTATAACCGAATGTGCAAACCACAGAATCACTAGGTTCTATAACATAAAACCTATAAGCCTTTGAATGACTTGCATATCCAATGAAAATGCAATGATGCCTCTTTCTCCTAAGGTTTTAATTTTAGGATCGGGAAGTCTAACAACCGCCTGCAGCCCCAAACTTTTAAATAATTCAAGTTTGGTTTCTTTTTAAACCAAAGTTCATACGGGGTAGTAGAATTCCTTTTATTAGGAATTCTGCTTAGTAAATAACAGTCGTTAACATGGCCTCTCCCAAAATCCACCGCTCAATCCTCGAATAGGATAACATGGAATTTACCATCTCTTTGTAGAGTACGGTTCTTCCTCTCCGCAATGCCATTTTGTTGTGGCGTATACGGTGCAGTAATCTCGTGTATAATACCACACGACCCGAAGTAGGTTGGATCATAGTATTCTCCACCTCTATCGGTACAAAAACGTTTGATACTTGAATTTAATTGCAATTCAACTTCACTTTTATAAACTTTAAACTTATCAAGTGCTTCGTCTTTTGTATTAAGTAAATATACAAAACAAAAACGAGTACTATCATCTATAAAAGTAATCATATATTTCTTATTTCCCAAAGATGGTGTGGCATTAAAGTCACACAAATCACTATGGATAAGTTCTAAAATTGTAGACGATCTTTCAACACCACGAAATGGTTGTCTTACAATTTTATTAAGCATACAAGTAGCACACTTATCCACATTGATATCAAACGGGGGAATTAAAGCATTTTTAGACATAACATGCATACGTTTGTAATGTATGTGTCCTAATCGTGCATGCCACAACTTTGAAATATTAACATCGTAAATATGCATAACTTGATTAACTTTATTATTAACAACATTAAGCATAAACATGTTATTACACAAATAACCAAAACCAACAAATACACCATGTTTTGACAAAATAAACCTATCGGACTCATAAACTTGTTTGTAGCCCGATTTACACAACAAAGCACCAAACAAGGTTTTTCCGAATGCATGGCACAAATAAAACATTAAATAGTTTTACTGATTTTCCAGAATCGAAATTTAAAGTAATAGTTCCTACACCACTTATTACAAACCTTCGACTCGTTTCCCATCTTTAAGATAGATCCATCGCATCTTGGTTCAAAGTCTTCAAACCAAATACGATCTTTGCATACATGTCTTGTTGCTCCCGAGTCGATCCACCACGTAACATCATCATCCTGCATATAAAAAGCCTCAAATAAATGGCACATAATTCATAACCGAATTAACACCATAATTAGCATTCGACCTTTGATGATGTGGTGGTCCTTGGTCTTTCGACCCTTGCTCTCGACCCTTGCCTTTACCATTCTTTCAACTCGGCAATCACCCTTGTAGTGTCCTCGCTTTCCACAAATCCAACAGCCCTTTTGGCCTTTTCCCGATTCTTTGTCATTCGACTTTTTCTTTTTCTTGCCATGGTATTTCCCTTTGTTAGTTTTAGAACTCTCCCACCTCCATCACATGTATGGAAGTGGATTCATCAATCTCCTTGCCCTTGGTTTTAACTCCTCCTCGCGCCTCGAGGATTCCTCAATGCGTAGATGGCTACCAAGTTCAACCAAGGAGAGTTCTTCCTTTTGTGCTTTAACATATGTTTAAAATCTTTCCATGATGGTGGTAGTTTGTCAATGATATTAGAAATGTAAATGGATTCATCCATTTCCATTTTGTGTTGTGCAAATTGGCCTAAAATGCGTTGTAATTCATTGAATTGTTCCACTACAGCATCGTGAATCAACCATCATATATTTCATAAAATTACCAACTAGAAACTTTTTAGCGGATGCATCTTCATTTAAATATTTAGTTTCTAGTGCATCCCATAACTCTTTGCGCATAAAAGTTTTGATAAATGTCAAATAATGAATCGACATACCATTGACAATGTGACCACGATGATGTAGTCATCATTTTCCCATTTGTTCCGCCGCAATTCCTCCAACGGTGCATCATCATCAACTTCGAATTTCGTACTAAGAACATACACCACTTTCAATGTTGTGAGAAGGAAATGCATCTTCCTTTGCCACCTCCGGAAATCAACTCCTTCGAACTTGTCTAGTTTCCCGAAATTCATCATCAAATCCTTTGCATTCACCATTGTGATCAACACAATAAATTTAAGAAGATTGTTAATTATCTAGGGGCTTGAGACTTGATCACCAATGCTACCAATGCCTTTAATATTCCTGCAAAATCTGAAAACGGATCCTCTCGGTTTCGCAACAAGTTGCTATCCTTCTTAAATTTATTCGTCCCCTTATTTGTCCGGAGTATCACGAATAATCTAAGTGAGATATAAACAGAGAGTTCTTCCTTTTTGTCTAGGACAAATAGAACAAAAAGATCACTTGGAAGTGTTTGTATGTATGTAACTTTTCAAGGATGCTTGCTTATGTTATATCTTTGTTCAATAATGCAAACTTGCTTTTATAGCTTTTAGATATCTGAAAAGAGCAAAGAGAATCGTCCCTTAAGTAAGAGACACCAAATGAAAAGGTTCCCATTTGGTTGTATCCACTTAAAATGACCAAAGCGACACCAAAAATCGCTGACCACAAAGCGGGCGCCACAGTCACAGCGGCGCTGTTATAACCCCAAAACCGAACAAACATCCTGCTCAACTTTTGGCCTAGCTGAAGTTCCACAAAGGGCGCTGTCACTCTGCTTCACTAAATCCTGATTTTGGTCCTTTAACCGGTTTTTCCGGTCCTTTAAATGACTTTATCAACCTATACTTGCTTATTTTCCATCCGTATACTCATATACACTTATATAAGCGTGCACTCCGCACCTCCAAACTTATTATTAAGTGTTACGAGTATATCCACCCTTGTACTAAACCCCAATTACCTCAATGGGCTTGTGATTATACTTAAATCACCAACACAACTCATATGAATATAATCATTAATAAAATATTACTTCAGATATCTGTTAGTAAGTAGTAACATCATCAAAAGTGCATGTCCTTTATTTTTATTTTTTTTGGAAAACATGTCCTTTATTTTTAACAACACGAAACCCGAACCTTTTTTCACGTAGAATTGGAGGCTTAACTACTTGAAATGATAGTACCACACCTGTGTGTGTGCCACTGCCATTATCGGATGATCTGCATTGCTTGATCGGTGTTAGATCTATATTATAATATAGATCTAACACCGATCAACGTGCAGATCACCGATATGGCGGATGTGGCGCACACACGCATGCCAACAGAAGCGATCTTTCTAACTACTTTGCATTCTAGCTGATGACAAATTACCTCAGAGTGGTCAAATGTGCTTCAATGGATTTATTGTGAAATTTGACAGATGTGTCGACTTTGGGATATGTCAACTTTAGATAATGAAGACTTCAATGTCGCTTTTTTTGGGAAAGAGAAGCATATCCCGAGATACGATTGTCGGGAAGCATGCGTATGTTCGTAAGATCGCTTCTTAAAGAAAACTTCTTTCATTGTTTCAACAATGTATTTTATTATTTCTCAATGAGGAACATTTGTACTTCGATGAATTAAAATTTCAAAAAGCTGATTAATGAAAGAACCCGTTAGTATTTCGTACAGAGATTGTATCAAGACTTCTTTTCAACATGATATCCTTTGTTCTCTCTTTGAAATCCTCAACTTGAAGTACTTGAAGACGTGTCGGTGTCGTCCTATTTCTCCTCACTTGAACTCATGTTCAAAACTTGTTGACGAGTCGTCTCGTTAGAATACACATCCACCTATAAAAGATCTATTTCCTCAGCACTTATAAGTTCCTGTTGAGTTTGGAGAAATATTTGTGTGGAGAGGAGATTTGAGGTAAAATGACGGATGAAACGATCAGTACCATATGATTTAAATACAGAATAAAACTGTGTGATATATATGTCTCCACACGTGTGGAAACACCACACAAGTATTTTGCCTGAGTTTGTACTCAAGATGCTACGGACCGACCCCAAGTAAACCTAATTTGCAATCCAACGAACGGTGTACACGAAGACTCTCCGAATAAATGTTTCTTGTTTAACTAGCATATCTTTTCTAGATTCGAGTGACAGACTTCCTCCGAGTGTTCAGCCTGAAAAGCAATTAAATGGAAAGTGCTACGTCCACCAAAGCATTACTCCCGATATATTACCGAGACCTCATCATCATCATTCATTTGTTTTTTTTTTTTTTTTTTTCATTGGTTGGCATCCACTAAATCAAGGGTTTGGATTTAGTGTCGGTAGAATTGTAGTGAATCCAATTCGGGAATGTAGCTTTTCCGTAAAATTTATACATTAGCTTATTTGTTTTTACCTTTTTCTTTTTTTACAAATAACGAAACAACTGTTGATTATTAATTTATTCAAAAGTATTATTAGACTTCATCCTTTATTTTTAATTTTTTAAAACTCCACCTCTGTATAATATACTTGTGTGAATTGAATTCAACAGCTGAGTAAGGTAAAAACACACAGAATCAACCAATTGCTGGAAGTTTACAAACATAAGAACAGCAAAAGTGATCATTTTGGTAAAAATTATAGTATTTCACAACAAAGCAAACACTACCAAACTGCATTTCTTTCATTCTTTCAACCATCTAATGGAATGAATCCAGAAGAAATCCCAGCAAACACAACGTAAAACGATACCCTCACTCACACCATTTCGCCATTACGCATTTGAAAAACCGAGATCATCAATATTTTGGTACAATGCAGTGACAAATATCAACCGACGCTTCCCTGCTCTGAGGCGGCATCGTAGTAATAAGGTGTCAGTTTCCCATCTTTAGAAACATGGTTACTCATCTGGTTTACACCTCCGATTTCTTGCAACATCTTCACAACCCGTCTCATAGAAGGGCGGTTGATCGGTAGTGGGCTAGTACAGAGGAGGCCGACATTCAAAACTTTGCAGATTTCCTCTTTGAAACATGAATCGAGTTTAGGATCGAGTACATGTTCGACTCCCTTTTGATCTAACGTCGTGCAAACCCATTTTACCAAGTCTTTTCCACGAATTCTGGATCAACCGGAAGCTTCCGGTCACTAGCTCAAGAATTACTACACCAAAGCTGTATGTATCGCTCTTCTCGTTCACCCGTAACGTATACCCATACTCTGCAACAAAGAAATTTCAAAAGGGAAGTAAAATAACAAGTAAAAAGAATTGTGATTTTGTGGTTTATAATAAACTTTTAAAAGATCGATTAACCGACCTGGTGCAATGTAACCGCAAGAACCTGCAATAACAGACATTGAATTGATGCATTTCCCATTAGTATCTACAGCTTTTGCCACACCAAAATCTGCGATTCGAGCACTGAAATCTCCATCCAATAATATATTGTTGGACTTGACATCTCTATGAACAATAGGAGGAACACAATCATGGTGTAAATACGCAAGCCCTTCCGCAGCATCCATAGCTATCTTATGCCTAATTGGCCAATCCAATAACCCACTTTTGCTACTGTGAAGCAAATCACCTAAACTGCCATTAACCATGAACTCATACACCAATAACTTACAGTCTTTTGTACTACAACAGCACCATAGTCGAACGATGTTTTTATGCCTAATTTTCCCCAAAGTCTCAACCTCTGCAGCAAATGATTCTTCTTGGAAACCATCTTTCTCAAGATCACTGCTTGGATCATCAGATTTTGAATTTCCCCATAGTTTTTCACAGCCACTGCATCGCCGTTACTGAGAACTACCTTGTAAACTTTCCCGGATGAACCTGTTCCGATCACGTTGTCTTCATCGAGTGCATCGAGTATCTCGTATTCACTAAAACCCAGTTTGTGGAAGGACATTAATGTCCATTTTGATTTATCCATTGAAAATTTAGTCTTCTTATAGTTCTTGTACCTCCAATAGAACCAAACAACCCCAACGATAAGTACTACTCCGGATATGAACAAAATGGAGCATAATAACCAGGCATAACCGGCATTGGATCGACTCTTTCTGTCGCAGAGACCCTCTATATCTCCACACAAACCGGGATTGTCCAAGAAGCTATTTTTATACATGGTCTTAGCATAAAGTGGAGGTATATCGCCTGAAAGGCGATTATTTGAAAGATTAAGCTGATTGAGCTTCAAATTTTGAAGCCCGTTTGGAACGCTACCAGAAAAACGGTTACCTGATAAATCAAGATAATTCAATACAGATAAATTTCCGATTTCCTCTGGTATTATCCCGGAAAGAGCGTTATTAGCTAGATTTAGCTCATTCAACCTTTTCCAAGATGGTAATCCTTTTGGCAATTCACCAGAGAGCTGATTGTTGTGGAGATCAAGCTTTCCTAACCGGTCAAGATTAACTAAACTACCCGGTAAAGGGCCGGAGAACATGTTCTCATCCGCGGATAATTCCAATAAAGTGTCTAGAAATCCAATTTCCATGGGAATATTACCAGAAAACTTGTTCTTGGATAAAATTAGAGATGATATATTGGTTGCACTAGCAACAGTTTTTGCAATCTCACCAGATAAGGAGTTACTATAAAGGTCAAGCAATGAAACATGGGGAAGACCCCATAAACCTGCCGGAACCTCACCGGAGAGGTTATTGTAGGCTAATCTGATACGAGTCAAGCTCCGGCATTCACTTAAACTTGCCGGTATCTCACCGGAAAATAAGTTACCAATCATTAGAACCTCCTCTAAAACACCTCCTCCACACAAACTTGCCGGAATCTCACCGGAAAATTTGTTGTTTGAAATATCAATCCACAGTAAAGGCGAGTTCTTTCCCAAATCTTTGGGTAAAGGTCCACTTAAACTATTCTGGAAAAGCCTTATTTCATACAGATTTGGTGAATTTCCCAGGCTTTGAGGCAATTCCCCTTCAAGTGAATTTGAATATAGATTGAGCGACTCGAGTGGCAACTCCCATAACTCGGTAGGGATCGTTCCGGTCAATTTGTTCATGGAGACATCGATTCGTCTCAACGCCGTCATATTGGCCCACCCTTTTTCCGGCAAGGACCCCGACAAAGTGTTGTTGAAGAGCTCGATTTGAACCACGCTGGTTAAGCCTGTGAGCGAACTCGGAATGAAACCCACTAAACCGTTCAATGCGAGATCAAAATCAGTGAGTCGATTCAGTCGACCAAGCGAGTCAGGTATTTCACCAATTAAGTTGCAACTACTGAGCCAGAGAATCTCCAGGCTTGTCAGATTTCCAAGCTCCGGCGGAATCCGACCCGGGGAAAACGGGTTGTACGACAAGTTTAGCTGCTTCAAACTGGAAATGTTCCCCAAAAACGATGGAATAGTGCCTTCGAGCAGGTTCTCTACCAAACTCAGAACCTCAAGCCTCCGGAAAGTGCCGAAACTCGATGGAATGTCGCCGGAGAAGTTATTGCCTGCTAAATCAAGATACCTCAGGTTGGGAAGCTCTGACAAGGTGCTAGGAGAGCTCCATTCAATAAGTTCTCGGCCAAGTCTAGGTGAACAAGGGACTGACACGAGGTGATTTCCGACTCATTGACAGTGGAGTTAACGGAGTTATTGTAGAAAGAGATGAAAGTCAGGCTCTGCAACCGGCAAAGCAATGTGGCCGGAAAAGGGCCTTCAAGATTGGCGTTGGAGAAGTCTAGAGAGGTAACAGAGTGCGTCACCGGATCACAGGTGACCCCATTCCACCCACACGGAGAATCTTCACCTTCATTCCAATTGGAAAAGAAGTTGTCCGGGTCGTCGAAGTTAAACTTGAGCTTTTGGAGTATGAGCCCGTCGGGACTAAGGCACAAAACTAAAGCTGGTGCAAAGAGAAGCAGAACAGCAACATGGAGAAGCATGTTTTAAGGTGGTGGTGTTCTTCTTCTTTTTCCTCTTCCTCTTCCTCTTGTTGGTGGTTGTGGTTTAGCTCCAGCTTCTGATTTTGATGGAGTAGTTAAAGGGAGAGGGAAGTAACAGTTGAGGTTGTAGAAAGAAAAAGGAAGCAACTTGAACTTGATGTGTTCGCTGGCTGTTTGTTTTTCATTTCATAAGTCTGTGTGTTTTACTTATTTATTTATTTTAATTTTTTGGGTTTGTTATATTTGTTTTGCTACTTGCCTTTTTTTTTTTTAAATTTTATTGTATACTTTCACAACAAAAAATAAAAAAATTATTGTGTTAATTTTTATTTTATTTTATTTTTTTTGAGGGAAATTATTGTGTTAATTCTAAAGGAAAAAAATAAAAAATTCTAGTATGTCGGGAGAGAGTGAGGGACGGGGAAAGAAGTGGAGAAAGGGAGTGAAAGGACTGACAGCTGACTAAGACATCTTTCAAGTTTGGATATAACGTTGAATCTTTTTTCTCCACGGTAATGACTAATGAGCGGAGAAGTTCCCACGTATATCTTGATATATTTGAAAGGAAATAATTTTATAGGTATATGAATCTATTGGGAAATTTTTACATTGGTCTCGGAGTAGTCATGTTATTTGACACATTTTGAATCACACAGTTTTAAAATGTAATAAAATTATGTGGTCCAGATGTGTCACGCATGCTATTCCCGTATGATACTTTTCATGTGAGAACCTCCCGAATCTATTTATCTACAAAAAAAATTATAAGTCATGGATAATCAAATCATTTATTTCAGACGAGAGAATTGTATAGCAATTTATATTTTCTCTCATTTTTTATTGATAATGTATCAAATTATAGTTGGTCTAACACCAAGTTAAAATTTGCGAGTTTTATAAATAAACTCAATAATTCTCTTTATATTGTGGTTTAATTCCCAAGAAGAGATATTTAAATTAAATAAAAATGTTATGGCTTACAATTTCTTTAACTAGATATTTAAAGGTGAAAGTATAACATTTTGTCTTATACATAGATGAGCTCTTTCGTCCCGTTCATGCAAGGATGGAGGTGTAGCTGGGAATAAAGCGTTAAGACTAATATGATCAATAAGGTCTGAAAGTAAATTAGGTGAATGATTTGAGACTAAATACATCTTTATTATACAAATCAAATGTGCATTTGTTCAAATCCTCAATGTATGGGAATGAGACAAGATCAAATTGTTCAAAAACAGACTAAGATGTAATAGAACACTTGTTAGATCATCTCAAACTAAGTACAAGTCTTAGAGAGACTTGGATCAAGATCAATTCACTTTAGATCAAACAGATAGCTCACATGAGCAAGTAGTGCAAATTCTGGAGAACTAATGTTGCTGTGTGGATTGCAGATGCTTGTAAAAGTCAATGTATCAATGTAAGATCATGTAAAGCATTCGGATAAAACAAGTAATGACAACAAGTATAGAATGTTATGTATAAAACACTTAAACATGCAGTCAACCTTGTACCAAACTATGAAGACTGGATTTTAAACCTCCCTTTAACTTGGATTCTTTTTATTCAGTTGGAGTGTTACATTAAGTGATTGTTTACACTTTAAATCAATTCAACAAGTTTGAGCTTGTTCCATCAAGTACCCGAATTCCCTCAAAACAGTTATACAGGTGCAATGGATGAAACAAGTCCTTCTGCTCAATTACAGAGAAATCCCTGTATATAATAAGCTGAATTTTGCACTTCTGGAAGTTCAGATTTTTGCTTTTGATGCCTTATATGTGCCTCTTGATCAACTACTGTTCAGGTACCACACTTGGTCCAGAATTTGCTTTGCAACAAACTCTAAACATAGACAATAAATATAACTCTTTTTGTTATTGTATTTTAGATGAAATCCATTTTGAATGAGAGAATAAGTCTGAATGAGAGCTTGAAGATAAAGAACAAAGTCTAGGATTTGGCTAAAGATCAGTACCCTTCTTTAAATTCGGTTGTGTCTCTTATATAGATAAATTGAATAGACTCAACATAAGTCCAATATAGTTGTTTATACTTGGATTTCAATCTCTAAGATTTCATCCATTTGAGAGCTTGGAATTTCCTATTTATTTCTTTTTTAAATCAAGATATTTTAAGCCGATTTAGAACTCGATTGAGGAAGATACAAACAAGCTAGGTGAAAAACATGATAGGACATTGTACTTGCAAGACTTTTGAATCTCTCTTCCATCCTCGGATCAAGCATTTGACCAATGGTTCTCCATGTATCATTGTTGGCTGAATTATTAATCCTTGATTAATGTACAAACAACATCCAACACTGCATCTGATTGAAACCTGATTAATGAACAGTAAATTGTATAAAATCATAATTATGTTCTTGATCAGATTTTCAATTTTGCTTCAATTTGTGTCCAGATATTTGATTGTAGCTTGATGTAATAATGTTAAACACCTGTATAAGATCAAATAAGCTGTGTTTTGTATTGTAAAGATACACTTCTGTTGATATTAGTACATATATAAACATATGGATGAATCATCAATAATGAGGTGATTTTTGATGATCCAAGAGTAGAATACTTATATATGGATTTGGAGGTTTACATGGTAAAGAATTGAATGAGAGATGGAGTATTCTATGGAGAATGTTTTGGGGGAGGAAGGTTTCGGGAAAGAAGACGATAATATATACTATTTGGGGTGGCAATGTGTACAAGGTGAATATAAACAAAAATTTAGGGCGGTATCGTCCCTCTAATGGACGGTCGTTGTACTAGGGAGGCAACGTTGGCCTTCGGGCGGTAACACCTAACAATAGGAAGGTTTTGTCGAATAAATGTCGAGGGTTAAGAATAAAATTTCGAAAAAGTAGGATGTATGAGAAACATTATTTGGGTGTCCTTGGAAGAAGGCCCATAACGCCACGACCTACGCCCCCTCAAAGTATATGTTTTATGACTCCAAAGTATATGTTTTATGACTCCAATTTATTTAAGCTACAAAAATACTGTGACACAAATCACTACACATATTCAGTAAAAACATCTAATCAACTAATACATACTATTTTCTTACATCTTTTCACATAGCATATTTTGAAAATAACCATACAACATATGTTTTGTGCGAAAGAATTATCACTAAAAGATTGGTTTACATTCCTTGATTATATAAGGACGACCGTGAATTTCTGCTAGGGGTCTATTATTTGAATTTCCAATATTTTTCCCTTACAATAATACTTCATATACAGTTTAATATAATCCAAACAAGATGTTTTTTTTTTTGGTGGGGTTTGGAAATTCAAACAATATCTTAAATGATTATTTTAAATTAAAATAAAAATACCCACCCTCAACCGTGAACCTATTCAACTTTCGAATATGGTGAAAAAGATTCTAAGAATTAAGAACCGCGCGAAACTAAGGAATGTGGATGTCAATGTGTGTACGCAAAGATGTTTCAAAGCACTTAACATTAACATTATTCTTTTCCCTACTACAAAAATATATGGAGTGGATAGATTGTTCTATCCAATTAATTGACCCATTCGCTAGTTTAACAAAATAGATGTGGATTTCCTATCTAAATATATATTTTATCTGCTGGATAACTTCCCACGACCACGACAACAATATGGGCATTAATTTAGTAATTCCAAGATAACATTTTGAATTACAGCAATATCAATTTTTTCCTCCAGCACTACCGAATTTGGCTCTGTAAAGATAAGCTCCGGTTCACAGCATCACCTTCGATTGGGCCACCTTCTCTACTATAATACACTATTTAAAGGAATCAACTTCCTCACCTTCCCAACTGACCATTACTATCTTAAAATTACTTTATATTCTATCATACTATCAAATCAGTGACTTGAGCGTCAGATGATTTTTCCGGACAAAGATCTCTGAGACCCATAATGCCTTGTTTATATTTCAGGTGCTTGAAGGTCATTTACTGTCCATGAAAGTTTACTCAGCCGCTCGAACGGTCCAATTACATCTAGATGATTCCATGCATCATTAGTTGGTGCTAAAAAGAGGGCGTGAAAGAGCACAACCTCTCAAAGGCTTGTATCCAACAGCTTTATGCCTCGTCTGGGACACAAAAAAACCACTACAGATACAAATGCACAAGACAACGGTCCTACCAAAAAAAAAAAGCATTCACATGCAAGTCTCTAATGAGGCGAATGAGCAGGAGGCAAACATGTTTATTCGGCGAAATACAGAGGCACCCCTCGGTGCAAGGGAAAGAGAAGGAACTTTCGCTGCCAGGCAAGAGGACGGGAAATCGGATATTGCTCATCTGATCCTAGAGTTGGCTCAACAACTAATGAGCAACCAACCAGAGCTCTTTGCTTCCTCTTGGAGCAGGTAAAGAGGGGGAATGGCCCCATGTTTCCGAATACCCAAGGGCCTCATGTACCGAAGGCCCTGGTTTAGGTTCAACAAGGATTCCGGTGGGAGGTGGATGCTTCAAGTAATGCAGACAATGGGCATGTCAAGATTTGGGACAATTCTTTCCATCGCGAACTCGGTGATGCAACCCGCAACAAGATGAACCAACACCTATGATGCGTTTGGATTGCTGGAATGAAATGAAATGGAATGAAGCTAATAGTATGGAATGCTATGGAATGGAATGAACGTGATTCCATTCCTACGTTTGGCAAGCAATGAAATGAAATGTATGAGATTATATAGGATATTGTAGTTGACAAGGTGGGTGATGGTGGTGCGTGTTGATGAGTGTGGCGGGTAACAGTAAATTGTGCAGAAACGGTGGTGGCGGTATTGTTGTATGGTGTGCAATGGTGGTGGTGGTGGTGGTGGTGATGGTTTTTGTGACGAGGGTGGTGTGGTGTGTGGTGATGGATGATTGTGAAGTAGGTGGTGGCGGACGAGTAAATATACGTGATGACGAATATGGTTGTGGTGGAGGATAGTGGTAGGGGGTGGTGGTGAGGTAGGTTATGTGTGAAAATGGGAAGATGGTGGTAAGGTGGGTGGTGGTGAAATGGTTGGTAACGGTAGGTGGAGGTTGTGGTGTGCGGATGATGGCGGATTGGGTTGTGTTGGGGATGGTGGTTAGTTGTGACAATGATGGTGATATGCAGGCAACGGCGGTGGAAGGTGGTGGTGCGGTGGAAGGTGGCGGTGGTTGGTTTCGGTGAGGTAGTCAGTTGGTGCGAGAGGTAGGTAGTTGGTGGTAAGGTGGACGGTAGTTGATTTTTTATCGTTAGATTATGTTTTAAATTTCGTTCCATCCAACCATTCCATCAATTCCATCCAATTTTTGATGGAATGAAAATGACCAAAATTCATTCCAATTGAATGAAAATTAATTTTGTTCCCTCGCATCCAAACACGCCAGATAGGTTGAATGGAATAAAAAAAACATTTCATTCCATTCCACTCAAACAATCCAAACGCACCATTAAGGAAATGAGGGCAGGAAATCCAAGCCACATCTCATTTCATAGATGAAATAAAGCACTTCCCTGGACCAGAGGGGTTCAAGGTGCCATAAATCAATCCCTATGACGGGACGAAAGAACCAGAGGACCATTTGCACCAATAGATGCATCATATGGTCCTATATTGTGCATCTGACCAAATGAGGTGTAAGGATTTCCCAGGATTCTTAATAGGGAAAGCAATGGAGTGGTTCAAGAGACTTCATCCACGTTCCGTTCATAGCTTCGCCGAGTTGGCCCAACAGCTCGATGTATCCTACATCGATCTCAGCTCCGCCATTCCAAAGGAATGCCACTCACCTTCTTACCATCAAACATGGAGAGAAAGAATCCGTGCTGGATTATATGAGAAGATTCATTGATGAATCTCGTCAAGTTCTGGATGCTCAAAAACATGTAGTGGTTACCTCGTTCGTAGGAGGTCATAGAGAGGGAAGGTTAAATGCAAAGCTGAATAGCAAACTCCCCAAGTTATTGGCGGAATGTATGCAAGTCATCTTCAAAAAAAAGTTTTGTACCTTCGTAGAAAAAGACGCTCTAATACGGTTATTTTCTCTCTCCGTTTTCTATAATATCCTATTTATTTTTCTTAACACCGGTTTCTCTCTTTTCTTCCTCTCGAATCTTTTTTTTTTCTCTTTGCTATTCTCCTCAAGTCGTTTGGGACACAAAATGGTTCGAGGATCTTTTTGAAACACCATTGGAAATACACAATCTGAGGCACCTCATTGGGATTTTCAAACAAAATTGTTAAGGCAAAAATTAATGTATCGCTTGATCAGACTATGCATTTAAACCATATCCGGGTCTAGATTCAAGTTGTCTCCTTAGTTTTTTGTGGAGTTTAAATTCTTCTCAATATATAGATAATGGTTGTGTCACCCGTTGTTTCTTACGGGTTGTGTCCGTATCATTACTCTTTCATATTTCACTGTTAGTCTTAGTGAAGCCCGTTAAAATATTTTATATCCAATTTTGATAGCGTTATATACATAAATTTTAATCTGTTTCATTTTCATAAATAAAAAAAATCACCATAGTAGGTTTATAATGAAAGACTTTAATATATGCAACATGGTACAACCAGGGGCGGACACAGGATCCCGTGCCATGAGCGATATTATGGGCGAGTGTAAATTTTTTAGAAAGGCAAAAAAAAAAAAAAAAATACACAACATACACAATATTTCCGCCCCTGGGTACAACATTGTTGCACCATAAACTCTCTCTTATAAGTCACCAAAAATATGGAACATTTTTTTTCGGTTTAATTGTTCCCGTTCATTGTTCTTTTAAGCAAGTTTTCATAAGTTAACATGACATGTTTATTGCAATAGTTATACGCATAGAAAATTTTGTTTGCCTAAAATACACTCAAAATCATCTGAACTATACATTTAAATAACATAAATAATTATAAATAATTTAAAAAAATAAAAAAAACACCCCTGCAGAGAAGAGTTGTCCTTGTAATTAGTTTTTGCAAGTGTTTATTATACCATTTGTAAGTGGAGTGGTAACATGCCCCAACAGTCTTCTTGTTCAAATTTTATTTGTTGAAAAACGTTATCCAATACTAATAATAGTAGTTGTTTTATGATGATTTCCCATGTCTTATGCGTGGAAACATGAATCTTTCACTTCTCAAATTGCTTCACTTTTTGGTAAGTTGATAAAACAGCAATATGGGCAAAAGGCCAGATCTTTATTACATCAGATGAACATGAAAATAAAGAAGTTTCAAACAATGACAAGGCAAAATGATCATGTTTGCGGCGTGTCCAGGAATTTCTTTCGGTGGATAATCGGCTAGTGATCGGAGGGTCACTGGAGTTTAAAACTATATTTTTCTTAATAATGAAACTATATTCTTTTAATACTAAAAAAAATTCTCAGATCCCCGTGGCATCACGTGACCCTTTGGTAAGGCTGAGTCCTCCCTTGGCAACTGTGCTTTGGACAAACCCACAATTTTCTCAATACACTTGTCCAAGAAAACACATATTTCTTTGAGTATGCATGTGTAACACCCCAGACCCTAGGGCTGGTAGAGATAAATAAGTAATAAATGATTCGGTCAACTGTTTAGACCGTCGTTATCGTTTGTTCTAAAAGAGCTAATCCGAGCTGACAATATATTTATGTCTCACACTTATATAAGAGTGAGCATAATATAATTTACAAATGTGAGACTTTACAACATGCTATAATTGATGTTCAAATCTTCCCTTAAATTCCATTTTGGTTGTTTTAAAGTGTACATTAGTTATCATAACCATTTGTTGGTTGTTTTAATATGTACATTAGTTGTCATAACCATTTGTTGGTTTTGATTATGCAAGTCCAAGTTGAGAAGACTCTTGACATCCTTAACATTCAAGTTTATTTGCATATAGCTTTTATTTATCTTTGATTCTTTTAACTTTCATGACAACAAGATAACAATAAGATCTATAGCAGATTGAAGTTTCCTTAAGGAGATGAAAGGGACCAAATAGAAATTGATGTTCAATGACCAATAGGGTCTGTGGATAAAATGATGGATCTTTTATTTTAAAAAATAACCAACAATTTAATTTTACATTTTTATTTCTTTAATGAAAAACATTGATTGAACAAGTATGATTTGATGATCAATGATCACTATAAAATTATTATTCGAGTAGGAACAACTATGATACTCGCAGAGACATAAATTGCAATTAGAGTTTGTTTGAATTTTAAAATTTAAAGTAATCTTTTTCTTTGGTGTCTATATTTGGTATCAATATACTAGAATGAAGGTTAAAGCCCAAGGGAAAATACAAATATAAAATACACATAAAAACTCTAGTGTTTTAATTGGTATATTTGTGTATTCGCATCAAATGAAGGTATCATAGGAGAATTACCCTGCTTTGAAACGTGTGCAATTTTTTCTGATTATAGTCGTAAAAGGAGATTTCTATTGTAACGACCCAATGACACCCTAGGGGTAGAATGGTTAAAAGTCACTCGGCACGTACACAATTCGTAACAATTGCGCACGCTAGCTGTTTGGAGTAATTTTTGCATCAATCATTCAAAACAAAAACAATTTATATAAAACCAATACTTAGTATGCAAACTACCTCCTAACCGACCGAATATCGGGTAGTTGATAGTATAGTAGGATGAGTACAGGTATCGATCCACAGGGAGATGGTTTTTGATGATGTTTTATGGTTTAGATTCAGCGGTAAAACGAGCATAGACAGAGAATCAAAGTTGATTCAAAGCTACGGAAGGATTGTTTGGACTGAAAGTTAACGATGTTTAAATTAACTAAATTAAATGGCGGCTGGAAAGTAAAAGCTACAGCTTATGTAATCAAAAACGAGTAATTTGGGAGAAGAGAGGCAAACATTGGTTCAGCAATTTAATCAACAATAAAAGCTCAATTACAATCAACCAAAAGTGTTTTTCAACAAAGGTGGGTTCACCTTATCAAATGCAAAACGATTAATTTCTTAACAACGTTTGTATCAATTAACGATCTAGGTGTGCAATCTCTCGATTAACGACCCGAACAATTAAGTTAGCAACTTTCGTCATGGGCTAGAAACTAACTGCTCAATCAATTTAGCAAGATGATCTAATTTCATAAACTTTCATTCATGAAGCATCATAAAATCGTTATCTTTCGATGTAAACGAATTGAAACAAGTAAAGCAAGCTAAATGATCTAACCTTTGTTGAAGAACACAAGATTAATTATAAGAAAACCGAGATTGTTGATTACAATTGCATCCCCACGTTTGCCAAAAAGTCGTTTAGCTATCCATGGAGTGATTGATTACAATGCTTGAAGAGAAATCCATAAAATCTAGACTAAAAGTGAATTGAATCTATTTTTGGGATTGTTTGAGCTCACGAGATATCTCGATTTTCGATCCGAGAAAAAAAGATGAAATCTAATAATGTATATATCCGAGATTACAAGTGACGACTATTTATAGAAAACCAAAGAACTCTACAAATTGGAACGCCAGCCATTCTGGGACGCCTGTTCGATCTCATTTTCTCGACTTTCGGACTCTCTCTTGCACTTGAACGCCCGTTCTCTCCACGAACGTCCGTTCGCCTTCCTCGCAATCGAATTTGTTGAGATGTAACCGTTTTATCCACTTGTTGATACACATTTCATCTCTCTCTAACAACTTTGCTCTTATCTACATTTCCACCTCATCATTTGATATTATCTTCATCTACATCACAATTAATAAAATGCAAAAACATAATATGGCCCAAAATGATATAAAATTTATAATAAAGCCCAAATTAAAGCCCATTTTTGCACTTGATTAAT
The DNA here is from genome assembly GCA_026214975.1 of Gentiana macrophylla. NCBI lineage: Eukaryota > Viridiplantae > Streptophyta > Magnoliopsida > Gentianales > Gentianaceae > Gentiana > Gentiana macrophylla. Next base: position 28,289,035 of record CM047806.1, read on the forward strand.
TCAAAGCAACTTTACTCATTAAATTAATTATAAAGCCCAAATTCAATGCAAAATATTAATAATGTGGGAAATTTATAGGAAAGTTATCATAAAATTTCATATAAATTAGCCTTAACAACTCCCCACACTTAGCTTTTTGTTCATTCCCGAACAAAACACTACATAATCATTGCCCGAGATAAATACGCATCTTAGCAAATATATAAAACATATTCAGTAGTTTAGAGATTCACCCAAGTGTATGTGTGCATCGCCATAATAAATTTCTACTAAATCCACACTCGAAAACAATCCGAGCAAAACTAGCTAACATCCCTTTTCAATTAGAAATCAAAACGATTATCACAAGCGCTTCACGAAGCATACATATTCGGAAATATTAACAGGAAGTATTTAAACTTATTTCCGACATATTTAGAGGATAATCCCTACAACATATCTTTCAGTTTCTACTGGGGATCAAGTATATGGTGACTAAGTCCTTGACTTATTCATAATAACACTTTTTTTTTTTTTTTTTTTTTTTTTTTTTTTTTTTTTTTTTTTTTTGAAGAAAACCACATCAGAATAAGCTTTTGCCCGTCATAGTAGAATAGGACATTTCGAGATAATCCCCTACCTTACTCCAATCATAAGGCAGCTTTTCTGACTGTCGTAAGCTCTTGGTCGTCATAGTGGAGTAGGACATACGTGGTATACCCTATCACACTCAAATCATAAACCAGCTCCCGACACACACACAACAAATTTTTCATTGTTCGAGATTTCTGGCTGGCAGTGGTTAACATGCTAGAAGCAATTTAAACCTACTGAGCATAACACCCCAATCAATGATTTAATTATTACGTAAGGACATTAGTTACCATTCACTTATCACATTCAAACTTACGGATATTCACAGTATGACGTACTCTTAATTTCAAATACAAACCATTAAAAATTTCAAAATTGTATGCTAGCAAGGAACATATGATAATCATCAAACATTTCTAATCAAATTGGGCATAGCTTAAAAGTATAGCTCATCATCTACTATGGCACGTGATAAATAGGGGTGAAACATCTAAATAAACTAAATATGTAAGATAATGCTTCAACGATATAAACTCGAGACAATATATGCATTCGCCTATTCGAGACAAAACAAAAGAAAAGTTCAAAATTACTCATTTTGCATGGAATTAAGAAATTATGAGTAAAGATAATATAGATTAAAATTGAATAATCCCTCCCCACACTTAATTGACAACGTGTCCTCAAGTTGTCCAAAAGAAAATGTAAAGAGTACTTAGCGTTTTTTTTTTTTTGGTTTTAGCGAGAGTGGAATCGGTGGTGCAAAGAAGACATGAAGAGCATACCAACGATGTCCATTAAAAGAGAGGGACGTAGGCACCAGAGTGCAAGTGAGAGACACCATACTAAAAACTAGGGGAATCGGGGAAAAACACATTGAATCCAGAGAGATGCATAGGTGAAAAATTTGAACAAAGAATCATGAAGTATGCATATACAATTATCTAAGGTGATTAATTGAAAAGAGAGCTGGAGAAGATGAATTGCGGTTTGTGCGGGAACGCAGCCCTTTACACGCAGAAACGCGTTCAAAACAACATTTAGAAGAATGAGACACTCAAATTATGTAACAGAGTAGGCGACGCCCGCTCGATTATAAAACGTCGCGCTCAAACCGAAAATGACAAAGCGGGAAGAGAGAAATAACAAAGAGAGCATTCATTATCACCACAAACATCAAACATAATCCGTGATTTAATTAAAGAAAACCATTCGGAGCGAGTCAACACAAGTTTTAACGGTCAAAGGAAAAACAAGTAGCAATAGAAAACAGAAAGAAAACGAACAAAGTCTATTACAACTTCAAAGTCGGAAAGAGAGAAACAAAAATAGCACTAATCATCGAGACTCCGGCTCATCTCGCACTTGTATCGCCAGCAGCGGCATCACCGCCTCACCTCATCATCTCTAGTCGTCTCGGGCGCCCTGGTATGATACGAGCAATAGTGTTTCCACCTCGTCTTCAAACAGAACTCGGTTGTGTTTGGAGCAAACCTTGATTCCCGAGTAATTGGATGGCCCGGTTCATTTCAAACGATTCGCGAGAATGTCATTCTGCTTTGCAACAAAGAATACGCATCCATTTACGCAGATCATGCGCAATGCTTAGCCGAGTCTGTCGTAAGGAGAAAGAGCGACGGTCGCGGAAGACGACCCAAAGGAGTAGGAGTGGCAAAGACGAGCGGAGGATTTTGGGGTAGGCTTCTTTGCTTCTCTCTCGAATGCCCCTTGGATTCTTAGGCCTGTGATCGGATTTGTATTCAGGCACCTTGGCGTCTAAGCATAGGCCATGGATAAGATGAGGGCAAATTATGCAACGGTTTGGATTCTTCAGATGCTTGTAGACTTCGGCAGAGATGACCGCTCCGACATTCACCTCTATACCCCACTCCATAGCATACAATAGACCGAGGTCTTCAAGACCAAAATGAGTGATATTGTCTGTTGGACGGAGCCTATTCTGAATGAACTTACACTTTACCCGCCAATCCTCCGGCGGTGTGTAGTGGTGATGTTTTTACGCTCATCCCTCTGCCGGACTTATAAGTCCACGGGATATCCTTGTCAATCAAAACTCGCAGATCCTCTGGGGGGTCACAATCACCATCTACTAACTCCTTGATGTCATCCCTATGATCGACACCTTCTAAATCACCTCAAACTTATATTTCTCATTAATAATCATGGAGTAAAGGAACCTTGATTTTCCGAACCATTACGAACCCGGCCTCGAGATGTTTGGCATCAAGGTTGGCGTGAACTCTCTCGACCAAGGTATCATTGACGAGTGTGTTTGGAATAACCATTAAAGCTTCCCAATTCTTATCCTTGAGCGACTTGACAAACTCGGATCGACCTTGTCTTCTACCAATGCGCGTTCAATCAACATTTTACGGGCGACATATTCCTGGGTATATAAGTTCATGGCTTTCGGTGATGAAACGCTGGGCAAACGCGGTAAAGTACGGCCTCTCGAGTGGGCCCTAGGGCTACTAATCCTAATTCCACCAAAGGATCGACGAGGGGGCGAATCATCTTGCTTACGTTTTTACGCCATAGGTTTCAACCTGCATCGTTGCTTACCATCACGTCGAGACATTTTCGCTACAAACCAAAGGATAATGATTCAACCGAATCAACCCGCCACCAAATAAAAACACAACACCCCATCCAACCGCAACCATGCCAAACGAACCACCAAAAACAACCAAAACAAAAACAGAAAAATAAAAACAAAATTAGTACGTGGAGAAATGGGTGATGTGATTTGGGACCACAAATTGCGATGGAGTGAAAATAAAAACAATAAACGCTTACCAAATTGGTGTGGGGGTGATGAAACGCAAGGTTGGAGACCCACGGAAGTGTTCAAAAAAATGCAGCTTTTTACCCAAAAAGACGGAACTTGGTAGCCCCGATTGGTGAGAATTAGTTGCAGAAACGGGGAAAGGGCTTGTAGATTGGAAGAGAGGAGATTGAGGGCGTGCTTTGGAGCCAAAAATCGCTCAAATTGGTGAAGTTTTGAAGAAATTAGGGTAAAGGAGGGGAGAGAGACCGTTTGTAAAAGGAGAGGAGGCGAAGAAATGGCGATGGAAACCGCAAGTTTTTCTTTTATAAGCAGCCCGAACGGGCGTTCTAGTATAGGACGGGCGTTCTATATTGAAAAACAGATCTGAGAGTTGAGCGAGCCGTGGAACGGGCGTTCATATATAGAACGGACGTTATCTCTATGCAGATGCAAAATTAAAAAAAAACAAATCCAACTAACGGGAATATAATTTAAACGTAAAATATTGTACTACATATAAGAAAAAGAACAAAAATACATAGAAACGGTGGGTTGCCTCCCACCAAGCGCTTTGTGTTTAACGTCGATAGCTCGACGATTAAAACTAGAAACAGACACTAACTAAAAACTAATCATAGAGCGAGGACCAATCGATCAGACGAATGAGACGGCGTAAGCGTGTCAACGGCAGCCGTAGATCAAAATCATCATTTGAAGGTTCCAATCTTCTCCACTTCGCTCAATCCCACGGGCATGCTCCTCCATAAACACTAAGACGAGATCGGCGAGGAAAGGTCGTTGAGGATTGTGAATGGCCTATCAAGGTCATCCTCGATCTCCTCGATGGTCCACTCCCATCTCCGCCCAGCGAGAAAAGAGGCAAGACGACCACAAAGGTGAAAGTGCGGATGCGGGTGAGGATGTCGATATCTGCATCTAGAACCCTCAAACCGCCAGGGCCTTCCTCTAGTGAAATGGCATGAATCCTACTGACAAACTCGAACTCCGACTCGGACATCCCAAAGAACTCATGTGTAGGTATGCCAAAGTGGTAACGCTTTCATCCTCCTCGGCCATCTAACCGTAGATCGAAGCAGTAACGCTCGTTAAAACTAGACAAATAAACAAAACGAAAGCGAAAATCAAACAACGCAAAATAGAAAGAAACAGATATCTAGGGTGCCTCCTAGTAGCGCTTCAGTTATTGTCGGGAGCTCGACAAACCGTTGAAACTCAACCCGGATCGGGCCATTTTACTTTTCCATTTGCCACATTATGCAAAGCGTGATTGTCAGGGCAACGGTGGACATAATGCATACCAGAGAGTGAGTTTACGGAAGAAGCGCAAAAGATGCTTTGAAATGTCCTCGAGGTAAACTCCTTCTTCTTTCGTCTCTTCTTTGATATCATTTCGCGACGCAACCCCTCCATATCCCAATCGCCGGCAAGGACCTCTCTCCATGGTCTCGGGACTATTTCCCTCGGAGAATAATTCAGCGAAAATTCCTCAAAGTCTTGAACTTCGGACTACAACATCCGAAAATATCGAGGAATTTGACAATCAACGGTGCTTCTTTCGGTTGACCGATGTATTGTTTACATCTTTGACCATTAACTTTGAAGGGTTGATCGCCGTAGCCGTTAAGCTCTAGAACACCTCCGGGAAGGATGTTGAGAATTTTGAAAGGTCCGGACCATCGTGTCCGTAACTTTCAGGAAGAGATGTAGAGCGAGAGTTATATAATAGAACCGACTCTCCCACATGAAATTCTCTCTTTTTATCTTTGCATCGTGAAGGACCTTCATTCTATCCTTGCTTATCCTAGAGCTCTCGTAGGCTCGAAGTCTGAACTCATCTAGCTCATGCAACTGCTGAAGTCTGTGCTCACCACAAGCTGTGGAATCAAAATTCAGGAACTTCGTCGCCCAGTAAGCTTTATGCTCAAGTTCAACCGGCGATGACATGGCTTTCCATAAACCATTTGGTAGGAGATGTACCCATAGGTGTCTTGTACTGACATCCTGTAAGCCCACAAGACATCATCCAATTTGGACTCAGTCCTTCCGATGATCATTAACTGCCTTTTCTAAGATCTTCTTGAGACTTTGGTTACTTACGCCACCACGACCACTTTGGTCATAGGATGGTATGGTGTACCGGTTTTATGCCGAACACCATATTTCTCTAATACTTTGTCCAGTCGTCGACAAAAAAAGTGTGTCCCCTAAATCCTTTGATTAAGGCTCTCGGGCGACCAAACCTTACGAAAATATTTTTCTTTAAGAATTTCATGACCGTTTTATGGTCATTGTGAGGAGTGGCGATAGCCTCCACCCATTTAGACACATAGTCTACACAGACTAGGATGTATCTATTCCCGCATGAGGATGGAAAGGGACCCATAAAGTCAATCCCCGAGACATCGAACACCTCACACTCCAGAATGGGTGTTAATGGCATGTCATATCTCCTTGTTCTGAAAGACCGGTTCTTTGCACCTATCGCAACCTTTACAAAAGCTTGAGATCCTTAAAAGCCGAGGGCCAAAAGAAACCAGATTGGAATATCTTCGCAACGGTCTTCCAGGGACCAAAATGGCCACCAGTGGGACCACTATGACATTGTTCCATTATGTCCCGTTGCTCGGATTCAGGGACACACCGGCGAAGCAACCCATCTTTACAGATTTTAAAAAGATAAGGCTCTTCCCAGACATAATACTTGAGATCAGAGAGAAATTTCTTCTTTTCTTGATACGAGAACTCGGGATTCAGATACTGGGAATGGAGGTAGTTAACGATTGAGGAATACCACGGAGAACCAGACGTGCAATTATTCACAGACATAACACTCTCAAAGGGGCCAATATAAATCAATGTCTTGCGGATCGCCTTCTATTGGTAGCACCTTTGATATATGGTCGGCTCATCGTGTTTTCACTACCCTTGATATCTTTGATATGAACATCAAACTCCTGAAGGTAAGAATCCAACGCAGAAGCGCGGTTTCGTGTCCTTCTTATTCATCAAATAGCGCAGAGCCGCGTGATCGGTCCGAGACGATCACCTTGGCACCGAGCAAATAACTTCGAACTTGTCCATAGAGAAAACAACAATGCTAAGAGTTCTTTTTCGCGGTAGTGTAGTTTGCTTGTGCCGGATTCAAGGTATGGTGGCGTAGTAGATAGGTTGGAATTTACCATTAAGTCGTTGCCCAAAAACCGCACTTTCTGGCGTAGTTGGACGATCACACATTAATTCGAATGGTAAATTCCAATCTGGAGAGATAAGAATGGAGAGCGGAGATTAGGCGATGTTTAAGCTCTTTGAAGGCACACTTGCAATCATTGTCGAAGTCGAAAATGACGTTATCTTTAAGTAAAGTTGATAGGGGCTTTGAGATTTTAGAGAAATCTTGAATGAATCTCCTGTAGAAGCCGACGTGACCAAGAAAACTCCTCACTTCTTTCACGTTCTTAGGGTAATTCATCTTCTCTATGGCCTCTATTTTGGCCCTATCAACTTCTATGCCCTTAGCTGAAATTTTATGGCCGAGAACGATCCCTTCATCCACCATAAGGTGGCATTTTTCCCAATTGAGGATGAGGTTCTTCTCCACACATCTGTTAAGCACCTTGTCCAGATTAGCAAGACAATCATCGAACGATTGACCAAACACCGAGAAGTCATCCATAAAGATCTCCATGCACTTCTCAACTAGCCCATCAAAAATCGCTAACATGCATCTTTGAAAAGTGGCCGGGGCATTACACAAGCCGAACGGCATTCGCCTATAAGCGAAAGTACCATATGGGCAGGTGAAGGTCGTCTTTTCCTGATCAACCGGATCTATAGGGATCTGGAAGTACCCGGAGTATCCGTCCAGGAAGCAGTAAAAGGAATGTCCCGCCAAACGCTCGAGCATTTGGTCAATGAAAGGGAGAGGGAAGTGGTCCTTCATGGTTACTTCATTCAGCTTCCTGTAGTCAATACACACACGGTAACCGGTGACTAATCTCAACGCGACTTCTTCTCCCTTGTCATTCTTTTCAACAGTGATACCACCTTTCTTAGGAACCACCTGCGTGGGGGACACCCAATCACTGTCAGCTATCGCATATATGATCCCCATATCTAGCAATTTGATGATTTCTTTCTTCACCACCTCCTGCATGTGAGGGTTTAAACGTCTCTGAGGTTGTCTAATTTGCTTGGCTCCTTCTTCCTGCTTTTTATCTTATGCATACAAACGTCGGAGATATACCTCGATATCTCCTACCCGCCACCAAAAAAAGCTTTCTCATTTCTTTTCAAGACGGCTAACAACTTTGCTTCTTCTTCCTCTCGCCACCGACAGCGAAATAATTAATGGAAGCCGATCACCCTCTCTCGGAAAATATACTTTAAATGTTTGGGTAATGGTTTCAAGACTAAATCTTGAGGAGCTCCTCTGTCGGACTTTAAAACTTTACTTTGCAAATTGTCGAAAGAGAGTAACATAGCTTCTAGCAAGTCCACTTCTTCGAAGGTGATAGGTTCTTATTTTCCACAATCTCATCGTCACCCCAACTCCAAGCTCGTTCAAATCTATCCTACCTTGTTGATTTAGCTTATCAATCAATCGCTCGTATTCATAATCTCTTCGCAAGGACTTGCTCTTCTAGAAAATCGGTGAAATCATCAACCGATTCCTCTATAGAGTAGCCGGTTGGATATTCGTAGGTCTTTTGATAGCTTTAGATACACTATAGCTCACTTCTTCATTTCCAACACGCAAAGTCACTTTAGCACCATCATCACAATCGATGAGGGCTCGAGCAAGTGGATAGAAAAGGTCGCCCAAGAATCGAGGGTGTATTGAATGTTGGATGTCTAAGACATACCAATCCACGGGGAAGGTAAATCGATCGACTTGAACCAACAAATCTTTTAAGATCCCTGTTGCTTTCTTGGATGATCTATCGGCGAATTGAATGTTCATAGTGGTAGGTTCTGAAGATGGTCTAAATGGAGTTGTTGACAAACATATAACGGCATCGAGACTAATCAAGCTCCTAAATCACATAGAGAGTTGGGGAAAACAAGACCTCCGATTTGCAAAGTGAGGACGAATCGCCAGAGATCATCTTTCTTAATTGGTAACTCGTCATAACTCATCATTGAACAGTCCTCACTGGTTACCTTTTCATACCCTCTAGCTTCTTTTTTAGATGAGACCACATCCTTTATGAATTTGGTGTATTTGGGCATCTCAACCAACACATCGATATAAGGCAAATTAACTTGAGTGTTTTTAAGGAGGTTGAGTACCTTCTCATACTTCTTATCCTCACATAAGGGGATGTTAGTCTTCCGAGGAGGGAACGGAAGCTTCTTTAATTCTTCTTCAGAAAAGACTTTCTTATGCGAGGAACTCACAGCGTGGGTCTTCGAGGTCTTTCCATCTCATGGACTTTTCAATTCTCTTCCGGACAGGCTTATCTGCCTCAATATGCTTCTCCCCATTATCAGGTTCATCTTCTGAAGTTCCTTCTATCTCATCCTTCTTAAGATCAGTTTCTTGAGTGATCTTTATAAAGTTGGGGGTATTGGCCTTATCTTACTCCCTCCTCGCACTTCCACCGGCGAGGGGCTAGTGGTTTCCAGTTCGTGGACCAGGAGTTGAGTGCCGGATCTCAAGTGATGGCATTAGTATCTTCTTGACTGTAGGAGGAGATGGAACAAGAGCAGTACATTGACTTAGATTAGCTTGATTTACCTGACCACTTCCACGAGGATTTTCTCGGTGAAACTTGGCAATTGTCCAGGTGGTTCGGAAGCAAGGCTGTTCAGCCAATTGCCCCAATTGCCTCTCGAGGTTTTAATCGTCTTATTTTGCTCGCCTAACCTCGTAACAATCTCATTTGGGAGAGAAAATCCAGGGATTTTGAGGGTTTTGACTCAAAGATTGATTTGGCCTATTGTTGAAAGCAGAGGCAGAAGCAGGATTGTTAGGCCAATTCTGATTAAATTTTTGAGCAGAGACAGGGGAATTTGAAGATTGGTTCTGATGATTACTCGGATTTCGGTTGTAATTTTGATAACCAGGGTTGTATCCCTGATTCTGATTATTTTGACCGGAGTATTGGTTTGGAAACCTCTGACTCGATTGACCATAAAAAGCGTTTACCTCGGGTTTTGTCCATTCATAGGCACGCAGAGAGATGTGTGTCCTCAACAAAGACAAGTCGACAAACTACCGGAGTATCTTTGCCTCGTATGTTGGGCGCATTGACTTGATAGTTAGGTGGAAACCGGCATTGACCAAACATATGGCCAACTTGGTTACAGATTATCACAAAACAGCAATGTAAACTCTGTTGAAGCCGATTGACTATTCAAGATTTGAATTTGGATTAGAATTTTTGGAAATACTAGCTACCTGTTGTTGAAGCAATGAGATCAACCGATTCTCGCATATTTACTTCTTCAATCTTCGTGCAGTGCTTGGATAGCTTGGTAGGATGGAGCATAATTATACTTTGCTATATCCTCGAACAACGCCCATCCTTCTTGTGGGGTCTTCTTGAAATGTCCCACCACTTGAGCTATTGACCATACCTTGGTCATCTCGGTTAAACCATCAGAGAATGTATTAGCTTGCCTTTGCAAGTCTAATCCGTTATGGGGGCATTTTCTGAGCAAAGATTTAAACCTCTTAAAGGCTTCAAAGAAAGATTCATTTGGCTGCTGAGTGAAAGTATAAATATCACTAAGACATTGAGCAGTCTTAGATGGAGGAAAATATTGACTCAAAATTCCCTCTCCAATTCCTCCCATGTTGTGATAGACTCAATGGGCAAAGAGTCATACCATTCCTTGGCTTCACCTTTCAAAGAGAAAGGGAACAATTTGAGTTTAATGACATCCTCACCAACACCTTGTAACTTTGTAGTACTACTGATTTCAAGGAATGTACTGAACATGGGAGTGAGGATTTTCAGATTGGTACCCATGAAAAATAGATGCATGTTGCATCATTTGAATCGAGCGGTTTAAGCTCAAACGCGTTGGAGCTGCAATGGTTTGGTATGATAACTCCAGGATTGACTCTAACCCCGCCTCGGTGCGGCATAATCACTAGGGTCCTAGTATCGCCGGCCATCTCGAAGACAAACTCTTCAATTTCTTTCCGAATTTCTCTTCCAAGTCTTCTTCGACAATTTGGATGCGAAACGGATTCTACGGCGATTGGGACGAACTATAGATCGTTCGAGCTCGGGATCAAAGATAGGAGTGCCTTGTTTGCTCCGAGTTAACATAAACCTGAGTCAAACGAGAGAGAACCCGAACGGCGAAAAAAATGAAGCGTAATGAAAGCAGGCAGATGGGCGACGGGCGTTACGCTTTGAAACGCCGATTCACAACGAAACGGGCGGCTTACGTCCAGAACGGGCGTTTTGCCTGAACAGAGAGCAAAAATCGCAGAACAGAGCAGGGAAAACCAGATTTTTTTTTTTTTTTTTTTTTTTTTTAAAACACAGTATTTAGACTAAAGCTTTTATGATTATCTAAAACAATAAGAACACATCAAAAACAGCAAATCCCCGGCAACGGCGCCATCTTGTTTGGAGTAATTTTTGCATCAATCATTCAAAACAAAAACAATTTATATAAAACCAATACTTAGTATGCAAACTACCTCCTAACCGACCGAATATCGGGTAGTTGATAGTATAGTAGGATGAGTACAGGTATCGATCCACAGGGAGATGGTTTTTGATGATGTTTTATGGTTTAGATTCAGTGTAAAAGCGAGCATAGCATGAGAGAATCAAAGTTGATTCAAAGCTACGGAAGGATTGTTTGGTGAAAGTTAACGATGTTTAAATTAACTAAATTAAATGGCGGCTGGAAAGTAAAAGCTACAGCTTATGTAATCAAAAACGAGTAATTTGGGAGAAGAGAGGCAAACATTGGTTCAGCAATTTAATCAACAATAAAAGCTCAATTACAATCAACCAAAAGTGTTTTTCAACAAAGGTGGGTTCACCTTATCAAATGCAAAACGATTAATTTCTTAACAACGTTTGTATCAATTAACGATCTAGGTGTGCAATCTCTCGATTAACGACCCGAACAATTAAGTTAGCAACTTTCGTCATGGGCTAGAAACTAACTGCTCAATCAATTTAGCAAGATGATCTAATTTCATAAACTTTCATTCATGAAGCATCATAAAATCGTTATCTTTCGATGTAAACGAATTGAAACAAGTAAAGCAAGCTAAATGATCTAACCTTTGTTGAAGAACACAAGATTAATTATAAGAAAACCAGATTGTTGATTACAATTGCATCCCCACGCTTGCCAAAAGTCATTTAGCTATCCATGGAGTGATTGATTACAATGCTTGAAGAGAAATCCATAAAATCTAGACTAAAAAGTGAATTGAATCTATTTTTTGGATCTGCTTGAGCTTCGAGATATCTCGATTTTCGATCCGAGAAAAAGATGAAATCTAATAATGTATATATCCGAGATTACAAGTGACGACTATTTATAGAAAACCAAAGAACTCTACAATTGGAACGCCAGCCATTCATGGGACGCCTGCTCGATCTCATTTTCTCAACTTTTCACTCTCTGTTGCACTTGAACGCCCGTTCTCTCCACAGAACGTCCGTTCTGTCTTCCTGCAACTGAATTTGTTGAGATGTAACCGTTTTATCCACTTGTTGATACACATTTCATCTCTCCTCTAACAACTTTGCTCTTATCTACATTTCCACCTCATCATTTGATATTATCTTCATCTACATCACAATTAATAAAATGCAAAAACATAATATGGCCCAAAATGATATAAAATTTATAATAAAGCCCAAATTAAAGCCCATTTTTGCACTTGATTAATTCGAAAGCAACTTTACTCATTAAATTAATTATAAAGCCCAAATTCAATGCAAAATATTAATAATGTGGGGAAATTTATAGGAAAGTTATCATAAAATTTCATATAAATTAGCCCTTAACACTAGCATTTAATTACAATGACATTATGCAATATTTTTCAGGGAAGCATTAAAGAAGAACTCCATAATTTTGTAGAAGAGAGAGAAGATAAGATCCACAACTGTCATAGATACTGCTAAACTGGTGGTACCAAGCCAGGAGAGCGGCGACTGTGCCGACATATACAACCTCTGTATTTCATATAAACACTACAACCCCAATAACCATAAGTACCATGAATAACAACTACAAGATCCCAAGTAGAAGACAATACAATATCCATTGATACAAAATATACATCGACATCACCAACCTCAAGCCTCACAACTACTAACATATACTAGAAAGGAAAGATATATGCACTGAGAACAACAACTGACTGAACAATAGGGTCACCACCCCTACAAATCAACAAAAGGTAAGAACAAGAATTAAGCGCATCATAAACATGATAGCTAGCTGGCACAAGAAAAATCCTTAACTGGATCCTCATACCCATAGTCACCAACATCACATTCCTCCAAGATTGTTAAATAAGAAGTGAGCTCACAGCTCTGCAAGAAAAAACACAATCAAGAGTGAACAATGGTAATATCTAGGAATAATTTCACAGTTCTTAAATGAATAATGTCTGTTATATCGAAAATAAAGATGATAATAATAATAATAATAATAATAATACTCATATGGAAAGTGACTTAATCAATTATTGTAGATATAAAAATTTTGTGTGACACGTTATATATGTCACATAATATATATGTCCTAAAATTTAAATCAATTTATATTATGTCCTATATGAAATAATTAAAATCTCTTAAAAGAAATTTAGAGATTTAATTAATTTATAATTTAATGGTTATGTGGATATGAAAAATGCATATGTGACACATTATATTTGCCACATATTATATACGCCATTAAATTTTAATATTTTATATTATTTCCTACAGTTGAATATTAGGAAATGATATAGAATTATTTAAATCAAATCTCTTGAAATTAATTTTTTAGGAGATTTAGTTGATTTGTAATAATTGTCAATCTTCTAAATATGGTGGGAATCAATCAAAAGTGTGGATGCATTAAATGCAAATATGCTGGGAATCAATCAAGAGTCTAGACGCATTAAATGCAAATATGCTGGAAATCTATCAAGAGTCTGGACGCATTAATGCAAATATGTTGGGAATCAATCAAGATTCCAGACGCATTAAATGCAAATATGCTGGGAATCAATCTAGAGTATGGACGCATTAAATGCAAATTAATTCAAAGGCAGTCATCCAGCACTATAAATAGGAGAGCATTGGTCATTTGCAAAACACACAGAGCAACACAGAAGAAGAACAAGCACACACTACAAAAAAACAGCAGTTTTGCGACGGAAGATTACCGTCGCAAACAAGGGTTATTCCGTCGCAAACCCTAGTTTGCGACGGATTTGCGACGATTTTTCTTTGTCGCATTTTTTAGTCGCAAAACCCCAGTTTTGCGACGGTTTATCCGTCGCAAATTGTTTGCGACGGATTTTGCGACGGATAATAACGTATTTTATTTTATTTTTTAATTATAATTTCCGTCGCAAAAAATGTATAGTCCGTCGCAAATAACAAATAGCGACGGAAATATTCCGTCGCAAACATGTAAAACTTCGTCGCAAAAATGTATAATCCGTCGCAAAAAATGTATAATCCGTCGCAACTTATTTTTATTAAATAATTTATTTATTTTTAGATCTTTTCATATCCGTCGCAAAATGAGCCTTTGCCGTCATAAATACCATATTGCGACGGATATATTCCGTCGCAAAAAATAAATTAAACAGAAAATTATGGTCGCTTTGCGGCGGCCCGGCCAAACCACCGCTGCAAAAACAGACCTTAATTTTCCCGGTAGCATTACAATTGCTACCGCTATCAACAACAAACAATATAAGCGGGAATACGATATCGAGGGGATATGTCAAAAAAATACGCCAAAGGAAATGTCAAAAATGAATAAAACGATATGTCAAAGGGGATACGATAAGCCAAAATAAATAAAAATGTATCAAAACAATGTCACCCAGTCAACCCGGTGTACTACCTAAACCCCACGCCACCTCCTCCAGGTCCATGATCGAATGGTCATCTCTGTCTTTGCCTCTCTCGTGCCGGGTTGCATCCTCCGGAGGATCTTTGCTTAACCACTTGGTAATCCACGCCTCCATCTGCGCTAGTCTGTCATCCTGGCGCTTTTCGTCTCTCTCTAGCTCCTCCAACCTCGCTTTGGGTTTCGCGCCATGAGTCACATGCTCTCTCGCCATCTCTCCAGGTGAGACGGGTGATTATGCCCGAGAGTATGTCTCGGCGGATGAGTGTCGAGCGGCGAAGAAGAGTTCGTCGTAGTACATGGAGGCAAATGACCCCATGCCAAAAACTCTCCTTCTTGTCGTAACCACCAGCGCCGTAATAAAGACGCGACTGCCGACGAGGGGTGTCAGTGCGCTCACGGGCTTTCGCTTTCTTCGAGGTGAAGACGTCTGCAAAGTATGATATAAATTTGTTAGTAACAATAATTACATGATATATATATATATAATGTATATATAATATTTAGAATACATAACGTACCATGATTTTCTCAAACTTCCTCGAGGCGGTTTGCCCGACTTCTTCTTCTTCGAACTACTCACCGGATCACCGATCGATAGGGCGCGCTCTCTATTGTCCTCCATGGCCCGAAATAAATCGATAACGCCCGCGTCTCGCCCATAGCATGTGTCCTGAGATCTTCCTTCTCTCACGGATCCGAAGCTCGGTTTAGCTTCTTTTCGAGATGTTTCTGAACGCCTATTCCGACATAAGATAAACAAGTTAGTACATACATATATATATATATATATAAAAAAACAAGTATTGTTAATTAAATATTGAATAATTGCTTACGGGACTCCCAATCCACTCCTCGAGCGACGGAGAATATCCGGGGTCATCCAAAGCCGAGCACGGGGTTTGTTTGAGCTCGATACATATAATCACGGACCACATTGATAGCATACCGCTCAAAAGCTTCCCTAACCAGCGCTCGTGGCGTAACTCGAAAATTTAAATGACCACGCAACATAGTTATATATATGTTATATGTATAGTTATAATTATAGTTATATTTATATATAGTTATATTTATATGAACGACGTACCACTAAATGCGTTCCACCACCTATCCTGCCGCTGCTCTGGTGGGCATTATGCCACGTGGTGGCAAAAGTGTTAAGCACCGATTATGGCGTTCTTGGCCATTTTCTTGACATAGTTGTCGGTAAACTCGTCATATTGAAAACAATAAGTTGTTAATATATTTGGTTAATCAAAATATAAATAAAAATACAAACAAATTAAAGCAAGATATGTATTAACTTACCATCTCCCCTCGGGATCCAAAACTGGCAATCCAAGGTCACCATTGACAATGACACCAAAATCCTCCTCGCTCATCTGGTGTATCTCATCATCCAAACCTGCTGTCTGTGAGGAGGAGGAAGACGCTCCGGGGGGGGAACTACCCCTACCGCGTCTACCTCTACCTCTACCTCTACCTGACATCTATTTGACACAGAAAATGACGTTTATACTAATATAAATGCAATTATAATAAAAAGGCGTTTATACTAATTAATAATAAATTACAATGTTTAATACATTATTATTCACTATCATGACAAAATAAAATATTTAATACATTATTATTCACTATCACTACTAGAATGGAAGAGTTCTTCCTCCTCTTCATCAGTATCTAGATCATCAACCGATTCTTCTTCCTCTCCATCTTCTTGTTGAATGAAATCCGCCATCTCATCATCATCCAAGTCATTATCCCCAACATCGGAGTCAACATCGACATCAAGATCTTGGTGGACAATGTTAAGAGGATCAGATAATCGGGAAACATCATTGATCACTTGTTCTTGGAAAACGGTTTCCTCGACGGGAGCATCGATAGTCGATCTTGCCTTTGTTTTGAAAACAACCGACCATTGATCTTTGTCTTTTTTTCAAACTTGGATATGGAGCATAGTAGACTTGCTCGACTTGATAAGCCAGAACAAATGGATCATAAGCGCCATATTTCCTACCACGATGAACTTCAACTATCTTATAATCTTTATGCACATTCATGCCCGTTCGTAATTATCAAACCAATCACATTTGAACAATACGGCTTTGTAGATAAATCGAATGTCCATAATACACCAACTCAATGATTTCATTTAAAGTGCCATAATAGTCGGCACCTTCCGTGGAATCGACACAAACTCCGTTGTTGATCAAGATTTACCAATATCGCTTGCCCGGTTGAATGTCCGAAAGTTGTAGCCATTAATCGAATAACGTTTCCAAGTTTTGACTTGACGAGAAGGACCACTTGCCAAAGATTTTAGCAAATCATCATTCAACAATGATGCTTGTTGTCCAAACCATTTGGTAAATTCATGTTCATGTTTATTCCAAATATCCATCGAGGTCAATTGAGGTCATTGAACACGAATAAATTGCTCGAACAATCTAAGAATGAATCATTTTGTCGGTTAATGTATATTTGTTCGAAAAAATCATAAGCATTGTATATATGTAGTAATGAGGTACTTACAGCTCATACGGTTTCATGATTTCAGCTAGACAATACGTACTTGTGCACAAAGTCATATTCTTTATTATCCAAGAACCTCGTCTTGAACTTCCCGGTTGTTGTACCATTATGATCACGGAATAACTCGGTAAATCAAACGATTGCGATGCCGAAGTCTCACCAACAAAGAAGATTCTTTGCTTTTGTTTCAATATGATCATCGTAATACATAGAAACGTAAGTTTGAAATCTCTTCCAACAAATACGCATTGCATATTGATCCTCTACTAAAAGCTTTGTTACCAATCTTTTGTTTTAAGTGATTCAAAACCTTTCGAATGGATACATCCATCGATATTGCACGGACCACCAACTCGACCTCATACGGCAAGTGTACGGTAAATGCTCCATCGAGTTAAAAACGCCGGAGGCAAAATCTTCTCTAACTTGCAAATAATCTCAAAGAATGTTATTCTCTAAACGAATCACGCTCTTCTATTTTTAGGGTAGCAACACACAAGTCTCGAAAGAATTGACTTATCTCGGTCAATGCATTCCATTCATTTTTCGAATCAATTCTCGAAGGGCAACCGGCAACAAACGTTCCATAAAAACGTGACAATCATGGCTTTTCAAACCACGTAGAATGTATTGATCATGATCTACGCACCTACCAGGTCCAAGCATAACCGTCGGAAATTTCAACTTGGTGACCCATTCACACAACACTTTTCTTTCGCGCTTGTCAAGAACAAGTGTACAATCGGGCGCTTTACGCAAAGCTCTTTCAAATCTTTAGCGATTTTGGACCACAAGCGATCTTGCCTTTAACGTCCATAACCGTGTCAATCAGTTTTTCAAAGAAGTTTTTCTCAATATGCATCACATCCGGCAATGTCGAAG
Source organism: Gentiana macrophylla (assembly GCA_026214975.1). Lineage (NCBI taxonomy): Eukaryota > Viridiplantae > Streptophyta > Magnoliopsida > Gentianales > Gentianaceae > Gentiana > Gentiana macrophylla. The sequence goes on from CM047806.1 coordinate 28,306,907, forward strand.
CGAATGTTTTCCAATACGGAAGATCCCAAAAATGCTTCTTTTCCACCAACCATTCTTGGAGTTTTTAAGCCGTTTCAAGTCCGAATCGAGCCATCAATGATGCTTGGTAGGTGTTGTACAAATTCCATACCTCCTCACCACTCAATCTACGGGGTGGAGTCGCGTGTTCATACTTGCTTGGACTTCAAAAACCTTTATCGGTCACGAAAAATATGGTCTTCAGGGAGAAACTGCCGATGACAATCAAACCAAGTGCATTTACCACTATGTTTGAGCCAGAACGACTTGTTTCCATCACCACAATAGGGACAAGCTTTCACACCAGCCGTAGTCCACCCGGATAACATGCCATACGCAGAAAATCATTGATAGTCCACATTAGTGCAAACTTCATATGAAAATTCTGCTTTGTGGATACATCGTAAGTAAACAACCCTGCTTCCCACAAATGCTTCAACTCCTTAATCAATGGTTGCAAATAAACATCGAGGTTTCCTTTCGATTTTTCGCCCCGGTACAAGCAATCGATAAGAATATAAACTGCCTTTTCATGCACAACCAGGAGGGATGGAAGATTGTATGGTGTAACCATGACTGGCCAGCAAGAGTAGTTCTTCCCAAAATTACCAAAAGGTGCAAAACCATCTGTGCAAAGTCCTAACCGCACATTTCTAGGCTCCTTAGCAAACTCAGGGTGCATTTGGTCAAAATGCTTCCAAGCTTCAGCGTCACTTGGGTGGGCCATTATACCGCTTGTCCTGGGGTTTTCCGCGTGCCACCTCATTTCCTTGCCTATATGTTTCGTGGGCGCACAACCTTTGAGTCTAGGTCCAATCGGGAAATAAGTCATCACTTTGTTAGGCACACGTTGACCTCTTGCGTTCGTTTTCGGTTTATATCGATCAAGGTCACACTTCCGACACTTGTCCAGATTCGCGTCCTCCTCCCAAAATAACATACACCCCGCGGGACACACGTGTATTTTCTCATGGGGTAGCTCTAATGCCTTTAACAACTTTTTGGTTTGATAGAAGTTCGAGGTCATTAAGTTATTCTTCGGAAGAATATCTCCTATCAAACCGGTAACCCCGTCAACGCATTTGTGAGAGAGGTTGTGATCACATTTCAAAGTGAGCAACCTAGAAGCCGCTTGCGGTACGGAGACACTACTTCCATCACATACAGTTTCTCTCAAGTCTTTCAAGATTTCAAAAACGATGCAACTTCAGGGTTTGGTGTCTCATTGTTCTCCTCTTGGTTAAGAAATTCTTCTCTTACGTGATCAATCCTATCACGTAATGCGTCATTAACCATGTCCTGATAAGGGTTCACATTCCGTTCTTGCTGAACGTTGATCGGAATGGGAAACTCTTCACCATGACACACCCAATCATAGTAGTTTGCGCAAAACCCATATTTAGTTAAATGTAATCTCACGTCATGTTCGATTGAAAATTTAGTGTTCTTACACTTACTACATGGACACTTCATCATTCCATTATTTGCCCGAAACGAATCTAACTGCTTTGCATGTTTTATGAATTCCTCCACTCCATTCACAAATACCGGGTTAAATTTCTTGTTAGCATCCAACCTCTCGTACATCCAACTCCGTTCTATTCTCTTCATTTTCAATCCTACACATCATATCATACAAAATATGAGACTAACAATAGTCTTTGAAGGTTGTCTCAACACTTTTGCAAACTCAGTTTTACTCAACTTACTATGAAACTAACAACACTATAACCTAAATTTTCGATTCATGGTCAAAGGTTCGACGTCAAAATAATTCGGAGGCTTTGCCGGATAACAAAGTACCCCCCAGTACCATTTTCCAAACGGGTAGAAACAAAGACACTTTGAGGACCTTATGTATGTTATGCTTATCATGTAAGCACATACTTATCATCATTTCAATCCAAATTCAACAAACCAATTCAACCAACATCCGGTTTCTAAACTAAGCATTTTCAACCAACATCCGGCTTTGCACATACTTAAGCATTCAACAAACCAATTCAACCAACATCCGGCTTTGCACATACTTAACCATTTTCCTAACTTATCTAACTAATATACATAAGTAAGCATTTTCTAACTCATGATTACTACACATATATATCTATAAATCTATACTACATATGATACACTATATAAAAAATATAAAAACGAAATAAAAATATACATATACTATATATATATATATATATATATACATATACATACATACATAAAAATATACATATAATACATACATAAAATATATATATATATATATATATAAAATATACATATACATACATACATAAAAATATACATACATATACATATATAATATATATATATATATATATATACATATATATATATATATAAAAAACGAAAAAAAAAAATATACATACATATACAATATATATATATATATATATATACATACATATATATATATATATAAAAACGAAATAAAAAAATATGCAAGTGGGGAGGGAGGGGGGAATCGGGTCTAGGGAGAGGGGAGGGGAGGGGAGGGTAGAGCATACCAGGGTGGTCATGGCGGTGGTGGGAGGAGGTGGCGTTGCCGGAAGAGCTTCAATGCAGGAGGTGGGGGGTGGGGCGGGGGAGAGAAGAGGAGATGAAGAAGTGAAATGAGGAAGAAAAGGGGAAATGCGATGATATCCGCCATTTTGCGACGGCAAATAATGTCCGTCGCAAACAAAACCTAATTCCGTCGCAAACATGTGCATACGAATAATGAAATAATTTATAAAAATTTATTAAATATTCCGTCGCAAACAATAAAAATTCCGTCATAAAAAACGGAGTTTGGCGACGGCAATTAAAGTCCGTCGCAAAGTTTATCTAAATTTAGAATAATAAAATAATTTAATAAAATTTTATTCGATGGTCCGTCGCAAAGTGATAAAAATTCCGTCGCAAAATTGCCCGCCAAGTGAAAAATCGGTCCCGCCAAGTGTCCCGTCGCAAACATTAAAATATCCGTCAGAACGTAAATTTGCGACGGAAATAAGTTCCGTCGCAAAAATGCCGTCGCAAAACTGCTGTTTTTTTGTAGTGAGAAGGAAGAGCATGGAAACTGGTGAGTAGTCCTAGAGCATCTTCAAGCATCAAAGATCTTCCAAGAAATCCTCAAAGTTTTTCAAGAAAGCCAAGAAGATCGAAGAGCGTCTTCAAGCCTCGAAGATCTCCCAAGAATTCCTCGAAGTTCTTCAAGAGAGCCAAGAAGATCGAAGAGCGTCTTCAAGACTTTAAGATCAACACAAAGGCGGAGTTCTTCAACAAGGCGTCTTCAACACTTGAAGATCAACCCAAATTCAAGAAAGGCGAGAAAATCGAAAAGAATCAGCCACACAGAGTTGGTGAAATCATCAACACATTGAAGATATTTGGTGGAATCATCAACACACCGAAGAAGTTGTGATTGAAGGCCAGAGGAAAAAGCTTCAAGCACAACAACAACAAATCATCAGAGATATTTCAAGGAAAGATCGGATTCAAAGCACCATGAAAGATTGTCTGCGACATCGAAGATCTTTTGCAAAGTCAAAGCCCTTCAACTAGGAGATGAAGGTAATACAAAGTATTTCTTCAAATTTTCGTCAAAGTCAAAGCTCTTGATTGCGGTCAAGTTAAATTACTAACTCGATGCCTAAATAACCACTAGCAAGTGAACTAGGTTCAATCGCAGTATAGCTAGATAGAGTCGAGGTCGATCCCACAGAGAATCAATTTGTGGATCCTAACTTAAATAGTCAACCAGTTATTTCGTTTGACAAATACGGTCTATGACCAACATAAAGTACGAGAAAAGAAAGACACACTCAAACATATAAATAACACATAAACAAATAACGTAATCAATCGCCTAATTATAACCGTGATCCTCTCGGATCTAGACAATTTATATAACAAAGAAGACTTATCAACTATTAATCCGTCCATATTCATTTATAGTGGCTACGGGAGTCATCCTCTTTAACTTGACTTAGCACCGGTTAGGTCACTAGATCACCGTGATGTTGTTACGTGACTTCGCCTTTTTGGTGCCTCCATCTCATATAACTCACACGCTACTTACGACTCTAAGGATGCCGATATTAACCGTACACCTCGCCCGTGCAACATTCCTTTGGTTAGGCGTATTTCTGCATTTATCACTCAAACTCTCGTCCAACTAACAATTACCAATTTATAGTCTCATGCTAGTTTACGATCTACGATATAAGAAGGTGCGCGCAATTCCCTAATATAACCCTACCTAGATAACGCCGAAAGTCCAAGATCAATTCATGAGCCTACCTAAGAGTTTTATACCGGTATTTCCTTTTTACACGCTTTAATTAAATCAAGTGAGTGACGTAGCCATAGCCATACCTACCGAGATAACAGATTCAATTAAGCTAACCTAATCATAAAGACGTGGATCGATTAACGGATGAAAACAGCTTGACAACTCTCGGTCGACCGAATAGGTGCTCTCGGTCGATCGAGTGACACCTCTCGGTCACCCGAGAGTCGACTCCCGCATTTACATCCCCGAACATATTTCTCGGCGTTTCATATACGAATCGGATTATATAGCGAATCATCGTGACATCATATAGACTAATCTAAATACACGTAAATTAAACACACAGATTCATCCGTAGATGTTAGGTAGAGGACGTAGGGTTTGGGATCCTTATAGACAAGGTATCACCATTGCCCTAACGTCATATCCTAGATCTACATCATCTAGATATGAATACCTACTCAAACAATCAAAGCATAATTGGGAAATTGATTACTTAAAAGAAAACAAGAAGATAAACTAGGGCTTACATGTTTGCAACCCCTAGCAACCTCCATGCCTAAAGAATCCTTATTAGCTTATTTGTAAATATGAAATAGTATTGGTGAATGCATAATAAAAATACAAAGGGCTTGTGTTTATATAGAGCCTCACCGTCATAGAAAACCGACTTAAAATACCGACACTCAACCCTAGCCGACTCAAATAATGTGCCGAACTTCTTCTCGGATCAGTAGGCCCACTCGGTCGACCGAATGCACAGGCTCGGTCGACCGAGCCTTACATGCTCCTGGGCTCTTTCCTCTTTTCGCCTCTTGGGCCTCCCGAACTTGTCTCGTGATCCATCAAAGCTTTTCCGAAGTCCATCCTTGTGCTCCCAAATGAGTTACTACAAATATCACATGAAATACAATCAGTAATATCAAATAATATAATAAAACATCATGATACATAATAATGAATCGTAACTCTCGGCATATGCAAATTAGGCGATTTACGACTTATTATTACTCTATTATAGCTCCTTTAAACTAGAATCGGGATAAGGTCATAGAATAACGGGCACAAAATGACCGTTATCAACTACCCCACTTAGCCTTTGATCGTCCCGATCAAAATATCAACAAGTTATTTCCCATGAACTACTTTCCAGTGGTCACCGTATACTGGACACAAGAAACTCGAATCAACTCATATCATCTATGCTCATCGATATCCATTATCCACTATTCATCATGAATCGATGTGTTGTGTGCATGTGCATTGAGTTTTAAACATTCGTAGCAAGATTAGAGCTTATGCAAACTTCGTAGTCTGAACCTACCAACTTCAGTATTCCCACTTTTTTAAGCCTTTTAATTTTTCAAGCACCGGAATAATAAGCAAGAGCGTATCTATAGGGTTTTTGGACTTGGAGACCGAGTACTACTCAAAGCCTCTTAAAGAGTTGAATATTTTTTCATATCTTCATATTTTTCAGATACTATCAATCTCAAGAAGGAAAACTTTGTAGAATTTCCTCTATCTTAGATCAAATATTAGCATCGAATATTACCACAAGCGAGGCTACTTTGGTAATTTACTACAAGCCCAGTGTTTTAACATTGTCAAACACAGTACGCCTCAAGCTTATTACTCACCTTTTGTGGCTAGAATCTTTAGAACACATCGACGATAAATTTGACACTAGGTAAGCATAATCAATCATCTATGCAATGTACACATTATAATTTTACCTTTTATAACAAGCGTAGTACATCTCGATTCAATTATTGAATAAGTGAATAATAAACAACTATTTGCAACGGACAATATGAATATCATTAAGTTTACTAATCAAGAAATCGCATATAAAGTGATCACGTATCATGAAATATGGTTTACTTTTATTAGATATAATTATCGTGACTTCACAAAAGTAAATGTGATTCTAAGTTTAAAAGTTTTAATAATTTTTTTTTTTTTTTTTTTTTTTTTTTGGTTTTATTGATTATTTGATATATGGAATTACTCATTTGAGCTAAGTGACTTGTACCCCACTTAAACCATGCATTGTCCCCAATGTATAAAAACCGAAATAACATGCTCGTAAAAGGAACTTAGCTCGATAAGCGTGGAAGTTTGAACAAGTCGTAGGACTTCGGCGTAGTTCAACAGCACGAGCATTGGCTCCATAGCGAGGCGTAAAAATAATCACCGCAACACATATCTTAAACAAAGCTCGCAACTCGTTACGTGATTAGTCCAAATCTGTAATAATCAGAAAAATGGGACCGTAAAAGGTATAACAATTTCCTTAAACATTTTTAAGTCCATTAATTAATGATTACTTTTCAATACATTTCAACAAGTCCAAAACATTACATAAGTTCGAATTTAGGAAACAGAGAAACTTGCTCTATATAACACGACATACTAGTTGAAATGAATCAAAATAAAAACTCGTTAACTATAGGAAATGCCAATACTCAAATTAAAATACTTAATCCCATCCTGGATTGAATGGTGCTAGTTGCAAATTGTTCGGGTCGGCTTCACAAGATCATCCTCGGTTCCCCTTCTTGATCGTGGCCGTGAACGACGGGCGCGTGGGACGTAACTCAAAGATAGGATAGGCATTGGTTCCACATAGAATCGCCGCCTAACACCGGGCACTCGCCTCCTCATGAGAATGTAGTGATTAGTGAACCAAAAGGCAAGGTATGCCGAGGCTTGAGAGCATCGTCTGTCATCTCTTGCGTATCAATGCCCCCACATTCACAGGCCATCCCATGTACAACCAATAGATCAAAGTGGCATGAGTGTAGTAAACCGTAGATACATGCTTAGCCGGGAAGATATTAGAACGGATAAGCCGATTAAGGCACTTATCCTCCCATCTCCTAAAGTCTGCTTCCGCAAATGTGCGGGCAACCTCCCCATAGTCCATTCTATTCCTAGATAGGCTCCAACTTCCTCCAACCAAGCATCGGACCCATCAAACGTCGCCATATACTCGCCCGCCCTCCGAGATATCCAACCCAAAATAATCATTAATCGTGCCCGGAGAAATGATAATTGGTCGTCCCACGAATAATAACGACATTGGTGTCGGGTGTATACGCAAATAAGCATAAAATTCTCTTACCCAATTGACGTTGACCCGGCCCGGGGGTGCGACGACATCACGCCATTGATAACTTTCCACCAACTCCAAAAGCTCATCCCCACAATTGTCCAAATCTAGACCCCGAGCTCGATGTACGGGGGCATTAACGAAATGATTAGTAAACGAAGAATATACCTCCCGACTCGCGAATTGTGGGACCCCGTTGATCATTGGAATATCGCCTTCCACAGCCACAAACTGAGCGGCTCTGCGTCTTCTTGGTGGCATCCTGGCGTATAAACATTGCGGCGGCGAAAGCGAAAGGGCCGGCCCGACTCTCGGTCGACCGAGAGCAATCACTCGTTGACCGAGTGTGGAGAATCGATGTGCGACCTCTCGGTCCTCTACCCTTACCGTGGATCGAATCTATTGATCGAAAAAATTTCGATAGGCTTTTCAAGGTGAGCGAAAATGGTGAAATGGATGAAGATTTTCGAACATTTCCATTTGATTTCTACAGGGGTTTGAGAAAACAAGGTGGATGGAGAATTTGGGATGAAGGAATTGGGGAATAGGAATGAGGAGAATGAAAGAGAGGATGTTGGGTTAAATAGGAAAATGGAGTTTGAAGAAATGGAATGTGATTGGTGTAGAAAAGTTGTTGGGGATTGAGGAGGTGGAAAGGTGGAATTTGAAAATTTGAATTGGGATAATAAAGAAGTTGGGAAGAGAAAAAGGTGAATGGTTGGGAAGAGGGAAAGGTGAGTGGGGATGTGTAGAAATTAATGGTGTTGACCATTTTAATAAATTTGACACATACCGTAAAATAACTACAATATATAACAGTGCCAAAATGTATTGTTTCACTCTTACATAAAAGAATTTTCTAACCAATAGGTCGTCTCAAGCATAAAAGCCACCTCATTTTTATCATAAATAAATCAAACAATCTGGTCTAAGCATTTGTAAGATACCGCATTATCATTTCCTTAATCAACAATTTTTTACAAAGATTCAATTTCAGCGCTTCACTTCACATGAAAACGATTCGAATAAAAAAAATTTATTTTGCACATCCTTAACTCAACAGTCGTCGGAACATGGCAAAATAGAAAAAAAACTTCTCATCGTTTCATGCTACTTTTATTTAGAAAAAGAAAAATAAAAATAGAGATAAAAATAATGAAGGATAGAATTAGTTCTACAGTTTAAGTCGGTAGCTCGACTTCCCAAAATATCACTCTTTAAGAATTGTTCTTGACTTGCCAGGTCTTCACCCGACTAACCTTCACCGAAAACGTCTTGCCATTCCTTTGCACGAGTGCCTTTCCGTGGGATGTACGTCTGACGAAAAGACAATCAAATTGTCCATCTAAACAGGCACCGACTTGCGGGATCGTTTCAGATTTCGATGAGCTTTCTTGATTTCGAACTCTACGAGTTCGCCGCTTAACTCTCCTCCTCCTATCCTTAGGTTTCGAAAACGAGGCTTCAGCATCATCCTTATTAACTACAGGTGCAGGCTGAACAGCTCTATCTCGGCTTAGGATTGTAAGGACCTCTTTCTCATCTCGATCGTCAACATTGTCATCATCACACTCCTCTGAACTTGGAATCACATCCGGTTTAGAACCAACGACTTCTATAATGTTTAAACTTACCGGAATAGGGAACTCAGGGTTCTTTATCCCAAAAGTCTCAGAACCTTTAGCATCAAACAATGTGATCTCATGCCTAGTCATACGAATAAGAGCTCTAGAGGTATTAATAAAGGGCCTACCCAAGATAATTGGGCTATACGGATGCTCCTCTATGTCCATTACGACCAAATCTATCTTAAACCGAAGTTGTCCGATACCAATGATCATGTTATTCATCCGTCCGCACATGATGGTTCTAGTACTATCCGCGAATCTCACTTTTAGCGGGGTGTTTGTGGGAGTCGAATCATATTCCTATCGCAAAGGCTTTTAGGGAAAATGTTTAAGCTCGATCCGAGTCAATTAAAGCCAATCCCAAGTGTGCTTGTTCTAGGGTAACATCTACAAGGAATGCCCTGTGGTCATCTAACTTTGGCATTAACCGAGATTCATCTTCAACATATTTTGCCTCCTTAGCACAGGTGACTATAGGTCGCTCCATATCTACGCTACTCTCGTAACTGCACTCTATCTCCGACATGTAATCCATATAATCAATATACGAATCAAATCGAGTCCGAATCCAAGAAATCACTTCGGGATTTAAAGCACACATACCTCTTTTTTATATACGCTTCACTTGCTTCCCTTGACTTCCTGGCTTCCTCGAATTCGTTCTTTCATTTTTGCTATTCTCTCCTTCACTTTTTGCGCTATCGGCTTTCATTGGTGTTGTCTTGGTTCAGAAACGTTAACATCCTCTTCCTTAACCTTGGAAAATTGTTTTGATGACATATTGTTTATCACGAACAATCTTACCTGAGTGATTTAGTTCGATTATCTCGCAACATGAGAAAAACAACAAACGGTCAATAAACTAACAATCGATGCGATTGCTCATACCGCTTCTTGAGCTTACAACCTACTAACGGGAAAACAAAGCGAAGGGAAAACAATGCCGTCGATAATATAGAACAATGAAAGGGCTCGGTCGATCGAAAGCGGCATTGTTCGGTCGACCAACATACTGAAATATATATATATAAATATATTTTTTTATTTATTTTACTCACTTGTAAAAGAAAACAGAAACAAAAAACGAAATAAGCAAGTAGATCATTTAAGCAGTTGGACCATTGATTCCCCGGCAACGGCGCCAAAAACTTGATTGCGGTCAAGTTAAATTACTAACTCGATGCCTAAATAACCACTAGCAAGTGAACTAGGTTCAATCGCAAAGATAGCTAGATAGAGTCGAGGTCGATCCCACAGAGAATCAATTTGTGGATCCTAACTTAAATAGTCAACCAGCTTATTTCGCTTTGACAAATACGGTCTATGACCAACATAAAGTACGAGAAAAGAAAGACACACTCAAACATATAAATAACACATAAACAAATAACGTAATCAACTCGCCTAATTATAACCGTGATCCTCTCGGATCTAGACAATTTATATAACAAAGAAAGACTTATCAACTATTAATCCGTCCATATTCATTTATAGTGGCTACGGGAGTCATCCTCTTTAACTTGACTTAGCACCGGTTAGGTCACTAGATCACCGTGATGTTGTTACGTGACTTCGCCTTTTGGTGCCTCCATCTCATATAACTCACACGCTATTTACTTTAAGGATGCCGATATTAACCGTACACCTCGTCCAGGCAACATTCCTTTGGTTAGGCGTATTTCCTGAATTTATCACTCAAACTCTCGTCCAACTAACAATTACCAATTTATAGTCTCATGCTAGTTTACGATCTACGATAAGAAGGTGCGCGCAATTCCTAATATAACCCTACCTAGATAACGCCGAAAGTCCAAAGATCAATTCATGAGCCTACCTAAGAGTTTTATACCGGTATTTCCTTTTACACGCTTTTAATTAAATCAAGTGAGTGACGTAGCCATAGCCATACCTACCGAGATAACAGATTCAATTAAGCTAACCTAATCATAAAGACGTGATCGATTAACGGATGAAAACAAAGCTTGATAACTCTCGGTCGACCGAATAGGTGCTCTCGATCGACCGAGTGACACCTCTCGGTCACCCGAGAGTCCGACTCCCGCATTTACATCCCGAACATATTTCTCAGCGTTTCATATACGAATCGGATTATATAGCGAATCATCGTGACATCATATAGACTAATCTAAATACACGTAAATTAAACACACAGATTCATCCGTAGATGTTAGGTAGAGGGCGTAGGGTTTGGGATCCTTATAGACAAGGTATCACCATTGCCCTAACGTCATATCCTAGATCTACATCATCTAGATATGAATACCTACTCAAACAATCAAAGCATAATTGGGAAATTGATTACTTAAAAGAAAACAAGAAGATAAACTAGGGCTTACATGTTTGCAACCCTAGCAACCTCCGCAAGCCTAAAGAATCCTTATTAGCTTATTTGTAAATATGAAATAGTATTGGTGAATGCATAATAAAAATACAAAGGGCTTGTGTTTATATAGAGCCTCACCGTCATAGAAAACCGACTTAAAATACCGACACTCAACCTCCTAGCCGACTCAAATAATGTGCCGAACTTCTTCTCGATCAGAGGCCCACTCGGTCGACCGAATGCACAAAGCTCGGTCGACCGAGCCTTACATGCTCCTGGGCTCTTTCCTCTTTCTACGCTTGGGCCTCCCGAACTTGTCTGTGATCCATCAAAGCTTTTCCGAAGTCCATCCTTGTGCTCCCAAATGAGTTACTACAAATATCACATGAAATACAGTCTGTAATATCAAATAATATAATAAAACATCATGATACATAATAATGAATCGTAACTCTCGGCATATGCAAATTAGGCGTATTACGACTTATTATTACTCTATTATAGCTCCTTTAAACTAGAATCGGGGATAAAGGTCATAGAATAACGGGCACAAAATGACCGTTATCAGCTCTTCCGCCATATCCGGGAGAAATAAACCAAAAGTCAAGATCTTCCGCCATATCCGGAAGAAATCTACTAAAAGACAAGTTCTTCCGCCATATTCAGGAGTTCATCAACACAACAACAATTGATGAAGAAGTTAGAGAGAAAGCATCAAGCCCTATTCTCAACCACCGTGGAGAAGATTGAAGGAGTAGCAAAGAAGGCTCCAACTCCAAGCCATCTCCAACAACGGAAGATCATCCACCAAATCCGGATTTCTTCAACAAAGAGAAGATCCAAGAAGCAACAAGAAAGTCTTCAAGTTCTTCACCAACATTCAAGGATCGTCTGCCATAACCGGAGTTCTTCAGCAACAATCGAGGATCGTCCGCCATATCCGGATTTCTTCAACAACAATCGAAGGTCTTCTGCCATATTCGGAGTTCTTCAACAACAATCAAGGGTCTTCCGCCATATTCGGAGTTCTTCAATAACATTCGAAGACCATCCGTGAAATCTGGAGTGCTTCAACAAATCGAAGATCATCTGCCATATTCAGTGTTCTTCAACCAACAACAGAAGATCATCATCCATATCGGGATTTCTTCCACAAACAAATGTCATCTTCCTAACAAATCGGAGAAGCACCGCCGATGTTTGAGAACAAGTCCCTGCGACCCTTGGTGAAATCAAAGGAGAATCAAAGGCGTCCCTAGAAATTAATAGGGATTTTGCTAGAGATTGTATCCACTCACATTTTGAAATTAATAAAATTATATTTGTTACAATTTTTTTGTCTTTTTATTTGAATTTAATTGCAGGACAACGAAATTTGTGTTACAATTATGTTGTAAGAAATGACTCAGAATAGGGAATGAGCAAGCAATAATGCAATATAGTGACATTGAAGTGAAATATCGAGTAATGGTTCAATGGCAATGTCTGCAATAAATAAATAATTGGTAAATGATAGTAATGATAATAGCTACATTGAATGAATGACCGTAGTGAATAAATAATTGTAGTGAATGCAAGATTGGTTATGAGTACTACCCATGGAGGAAAAACCTCTAGAATGTAAGCCCTAGAGGAATAGGTACATCTCTTGTAACCCCCGGATGGTGAAATAATGGATGATAAATGTGATACAACGTCATGACGTGTTCGGCGAATGTAACCCGGAGATGAATAGGTCCGTCTCCTGTAACCCAGGAATCAGGGGCATCCATGTCCAAATTTAGGCTCGGGGCAAAAAAAAAGGCTCTTCTAAAAAAAAATAACAGTAACAAAAAAATAGTAACCAAACAAAAAAACAGTAACAAGAAAATGCAATTTTTCCAAATCAAATAAGAACATTGTAAACATTTCAAAACAAAAGATATTGTTATGGGAAGTATTATTACATAGAATGAATTAAACACCTCTCTCTAGCATTATTAGAAACTAAGGTACTACTCAAACTCGCGTAATCAATGTCATCAACCATATCTTGTTCAATTGATAATATAGCCAAACCGTTCAACCTCTCTTGTGACATTGTTGACCGAATATAATTTTTAATCAACTTCAACTTTGAAAAACTTCTTTCTCTGGAAGCAACCGTAACCGGGATAGTCAAAAGTATTCTAAAAGCAATCTACGCATTCGGAAAACATATTTCCTTCATTTTAAAAAAGTTGAGAACATGTTCAATCAACCTGCAACTATACTTTGACAATGTTAAACATCAACAATTGAATATTAGGCTTTTCTATCTTTGGGGGGAAATGAGAATCTTCATCCTCATCGTCTTATCATCTTGATTCTTGAAACAATCTTGAGATAAACTCAATTTGTGTTACTAATTCTTCTAGTTGTTGTTAAAGAAATGAAGAAGAGAGAATTTTTTTAATGCTTGAAAGTTGAGACGACAAAGAGGGAGAGGGAGGTATGCAGTCGCATGAACGGAAGAATATATTTTGGGATTGGAGTTGTCAATTGTTTATTTGGAACTTGAAAGTCAAAGTGTCAACAATTTCTTAAAAAAAAGAAAAAGAAATGAAGAAGAGAGATTTTTTTTAATGCTTGAGAGTTTAGATGACAAAGAGGAAGATGGAGAGGGAGTAAGACAGTCGAATGAACGGAAGATTAAATTTTGGAATTGAAATTGTCAATTGTTTATTTGGAACTTGAAAGTCAAAGTGTCAACAATTTCATTAAAAAAAAGAAATGAAGAAGAGAGAGTTTTTTTTTAATGCTTGAGAGTTTAGACGACAAAGAGGGAGAGGGAGAGGGAGACAGTCACATGAACGGAAGAATATATTTTGGAATTGTCAATTGTTTATTTGGAACTTGAAAGACAAAGTGTCAACTATTTCTTTAGAAAAAAAACTGCGTACAACTTGAATATATTTTGGGGTCGGAACTTGAAAGTAAAAGTGTCAACTATTTCTTTAGAGAAAAAAACTATGTACAACGAGGCATGAACACTGGTCACTTGCCAGATTATACCCTAGTGCTCACCACTAGGGTGATACCTTGTTCGTTGGTAAGTTATTAAAACCCAATGTAAAAATACATAATATATTGAGTAAAAAATTGACGATGCCCTTAAATTCAGCGATTTTGGGGGAGGCGTGGGCTATGGTCCCGTTGCTCTCCCCCCCACCCCCCAAGAGGTGCCCCTATCTGGAATTGTGAGGTAATGAATAATAAAAGTACTTCAATATCCAGTACCTAACCAAGGACCAAATGAATGCACTATTGGAAGCAGCGCCCGAAAGTCAATTTATGTAATTGTTTTTAGAATTAATAAATGAAAGATTTATTATCATCTTATTACTTGCTTCGTGCCTGTAAGTAAAACACTACTGAAAATCCCAAGTCGTATCATATGTAGCCATATATCTTAGTGTGTGTGTCACATATGAGGATTAAGTTTATGGTGATACACTTGAAATGTAAGTCCGTGGTGAAGTTAATCAAAGTATGAGTCTATTGATTAAACCACCATTAATGCGCCCAGAACACTTTATGGTGTGACTGTCTTATCCAGACCGTCGACATTGGTTGTCAAAGTGGGGCATTTATAAATGATAAGAGTCATATAGGACTGGACCGATTTAATCTGAGTTTCTCATATAATTCCGTGATTGAGAAATCTTATTAAATCACAAGATGATCATATACGGATTAACCTTAATCCTGACGTAATTACAGACTCCTACTTGTTTCAGGATAGGTTTGATGTGTTCGTTAAGGATCGCTAAGAGGCGCGGTCCGAATCACTTTCACATTGGCACTATTCTGGAATGAGTGAGAAGTGTGTGTCTCACAGATATGGAATCCATTCCTTCCTGCAGGAAGTAGAAAGACGATCCCCTTATTTGTTGATCCTAGAAACTGATCGATCCCGGGAGTTCGTATTGGTTATGAACTAATTGATCACTAGTGAGTTAATGTTAATAAGGATACGAAGTAGTGAAGAAGGTTTACGGAAATAATCCTATTTCAGTACGGATAGTCTATGGAGGGTTAGTTTATATGAAATGATTATATCAAGGGACACTTATCGACTCGACTCGACGTTTTGAGAATAAGTTATATCTATAATTGATAGAGTTCAGTTTTGGATTTATGGTGGCGTAATTCCGGAATTAATGAATTAAGTAGAATATTCTGTTCGATGAATATTTTATTTAATTTATTGTAGCTATTGGTTATAGGTTCATAGTCCCCGGGTTGGCTCCTAACATGCGAGTGTTTTCTCGTTTTATGGAACCTAGAGAATAAATTAAATAGTTGGTCTATTTAATGAATATGCGAATATTATTTATTTGGTAAATAACATGTAAAATAGAAAAGACATTTTCTATTAAATTATTGTCAAAAGTGGCACATGCATGTGTGATACATTAGGAAAAGAAATTTTTCTAGATTATGTCACATGTGTAATTAATTAATTATCTATTTGTTGGATAATTAATGGAAAAATTAAGAGATTGATTTTTTGAGAATTATCTCTTATTTTGTAGCAAAATATCTTTTCCTTATGGGAATAGGTTTTTGTGGTGTGAAAAGGATAACTCTCTTGACTAGTTATTTTCATATATAAATAGAGTTCTTCCTAGCCCAATACATACTCACAAATTGCGCCACTTTGTAAAGAAAAGGAAGAAAGATTAGTTTCTTGCCTTAGTCATTAAGAGGAGAAAAATCTAGGATTTTTCTTGTGCATATTCGAGGAGGTTCTACGGCGAGGATCGACGTCCACCACCGTCGCTAGAGATACAATCCGAAGACTACGGCTTCTCCCTTGGTCGATTTTATCATCTCTCCGGTATGGGTAAATCTACTAACTTTCTCGTATGATTAATTAGTTATGTCTCATATCGTAAATCGCATAAGCTTCCGCTTTACGAAGATCGAGTGTCTCGATCGGTGCTACTACTTATAGCATGCACTGAACAAACAAGACCTTAATGTCATGTTTCTACCATTATTTCATGAACCGATCAAATTATCGTAATAATTATGTAGATGACAAAATACTGAAAAATAAAGCCCTAAAACAAGACCACATGTTGACTCTATGCTGAATGGACTGCTAAGTGACTGTAGGGACCAAAGCCACTGCCGTCCCAGTGGCATCCCACCGCCATGTTGGTGGCCGATGTGCCCCAGAATCACTCAGCAGCTCAGTATACTCGGCTTCAGCAAGATATTGAAACCTTTAGATGAAAACTTGCCATTAGATATATTTTCCACCAAATTTTGTCTTGTTTACTTGCAATCAAAGAGTAGTTAGATACAATTTCCTTTAATCGTCCTAGTTCCTCCTCCTCCGCCTCCCTAACCCCCCCTCCTCCAACTCCACTTCCACACCCCTCCGGTGATTCTGAGTTCGAGCAACAGAGGTAAAAAAATGTGTGTGTGTGTGTGTTATAGTATCGTACTATCGCTTCTGTCAAAAACAAAAAAAAAACACGCATGAGATACTTGGGAACATTAACATTGCATATTCTTTGGTGCAAAAGACGATTTACCTCGCCCACAAGGTCTCTTCACTCCAACCCGACAGAATGGTGATAAGGTATTACCGTTGCATATTCACTCCACATGGCGTACTAGTATTAAACACATATTTTAAAGTTGATAATCTGGGGCATTATTATTAGACGGCTTCTATCGGCACCACATAATTACTATTCACACATTTTTTTTCATTCACTTCCGAAACCACACAAGTATTTCTTCTTTTTTTACTTTCGACGCCACACTAGGAACGTCAGTGCTAGTGACACACATTTTCAATATCAACGTCATTGGACTGACATTTTTCACTACTGATACATTTATAACTATAATATCAGTGTCATTGACGTTGTTATCGAAAACCAACATCAAAGCCAGTGACACGCGTATCAGAAAATAACGTATGTATCACTGACGTTTATTTGTACAAAAATAATCGTGGTGCTCGAATAATTTTTTTAATGCAAGAAACAAGTGTAGTGCAAACAGTAAAACCGTGGTGTCAATAGAAACCGTTTATTATTATTATTATTATTATTTGGAGAGAGGGGCGTGTTTTTCAAGTATGCATGTTTTTTCCTAAGATAATTTCCCTTCAACAATCCATCATTAAATAAAATGTAATAAGACAATTGGTTTTGATAGAAAACAATACAACTTTATGGTAGAAAACAAAACGCAAATATAAAGTAACAAATTGTACTCCTACATCAATCACTCTCCGTCTAGATTATTTTATTTTATTTTATCTTATGGTTACTTTCTGGCATGGTTGTTGAAGAGCATTTTGTCATTTGGTCAGTTGGCCAGCGAAAAATTTCAATTCTTCTATTCCAGGCATTATATACTGCTTTATTATAATTCAAGCAGCACTACCTCCGTTTCATAAAAATGCTTCATAAAAATGCTTATTTTTTAGAAATAAATCGTCTCATACATTTTTTAATTTACTTTTTCCAAACATATCTGTATCATAACATTTAATATTTATATATTTATTACAAAATTAAAAAAAGCATTTATTATATGATATGGCATATATATCAATCATTATTTAAAATACAATATATTAATTTTTTTTTAATTAGTGTGTATCACAAAAAGTAGACACTTTTTATGGGGAGTAGATAGTAGTTTTTTTTCGTCAAATAAATTCGAAGTCTGGAAACTACATTTGGAATCCTCTGCTTATGTCCCTAAATAAAAGGCTAAAACAAAAGGATTTATGTTAACAGAAGAGTGAGGGAAATATTTTATATATATTGGTTTTGAGTGTATGGAATATTATAATATATATACTTATCGGACTAATGTTTTAGAATCTATACTAAAATACAAGAATATTGTACATAAATTATTAATGAATCCTTCTAATAATAATAAAAATCATTTACATATCATTAATACCACTCAAATTGGACGTGGTCGCAGTCAAAACTTGTGCCTTTTGGATTGTGAGAAAGTCGGACGAGGGAGACTTGGTGAGAAGGTCAGACGAGGGAGAGACTTGGCATTTATAAGAGAAACATGCAAGCAGGGGCAGATATGGAAGAGGATAATGTTGAATCTATCTTAACCGATGATTTGAAGTTGTCATAGGCAAAGTCGAAAAGGCTTGGAGCCTAGTACGCTATATTGTTGCACGGACACGACACGGGACGGCGGCGCGACGACACGACACCGACAATTTACACCGACACGCGACACGGCAACTTTCAAAAATATAGGACACGACACGCCGGGGACACGTAGTATATATATATATATATATATATATATATATATATATATATATATATATAAAAAAAATATATAATAGCCGTGTCCGAACGTGTCCCCTCGTGTCCGGGACGTGTCCTTGACGTGTCCCTGGCGTGTCGGTTTTTAAAATTTAATTTAACATTATTTTAAATCAACCGACACGTGTCGGACACGTGTCGGCGCGTGTCGGATACGGCGCACGTCACCCATATTGGAGTGTCGGTGCATCATAGCTAGTACGACATATGCAACATTGTGGAATATCTTAGCAAGTACGCTAGATAACGTTTACTTGACCGCGGAGCAAAATGTGTTTGTCTCCAAACATGCCATCTTCTAGAGGAAGTGATTCTTCCAAAAGAGATAGTGGGAGTAAATAAGATCTCAAAAGAGTTTGAGAACCACAAAAATATATTCAACCATTGGAACATGAGCACACACTGCGTAGCGATGAGGTGTAGAACACTGCTCAGTGCACACAAAAGTTCTGTAAGTCTGTAGATAACCTCCGGCCTAAAAAGGATGTTGGTATGTTCATCTTGAAGAATGAATATCTCACGACTTATGAAGGAATGTTTGAAAGGCAAGATTGAGAGATATGACCAGGAGCCATAATATCTGAATTAGATTCCATCAGTGACAACCAGGTTATGAACCTTGTCTGTCTTACCTAGACGGAATGTCCCTGTAAGGCTAAGCCCAGTTCTATTCAGACTATGCTTGTTGTAACTTTGTATCATGGCTATATGATAGTGTTGAAGACGTTGGGCAGAAAGCTCGATGTTCATTGTTGGAAATAAAATTTATGTTTTGATGATGATTCATCGCCTAATCAATTATTGTTATTAACCTCATTGATGAAGTGTCATAACTAGCTGTTATAGTGCAAAGCAAAAAGATGTCTAGATATTAATGTATAGGATTTTATATAGTCCGATATTTGTATAAGTTAAATCGGATAAGCAATCGTAATAGTTCTAGGTCATGAATCGAGAAAGTAAGAAAGCGAGATTTAATTAAACTGAGATTCTACAAGAAATCAAAAACAGAGCACATCCATGAAACTCAAGAAGATAAGTTCATTTGAGGACACAGACTCGGCTTGGCTTATCTAAGATGAAAGAACCGAGGTCACGAGACTCGGTTATAGAAGATTGAAGAACCGAGGTTCAAACTCGGTTATGAAGACTATGTCGAGGCTCAGAAGTTAGACTTCGGGCAAGATTTTGGTGACTGATCTCGACTTTATGGATCTTGTATGAAGACCTAAGAATCATAAGGACAATGAATTCTTAGATGATAATGAGTCATGGTGTACTCTGATTAAGTCAATTATAATCAGATGAAAAACTGGAGTACTGATATTTGAGGAAGAGTAAAATCTCAGTTAACGCTCCAAGTCGGTCAATAAACTGACAAGTGATAAACTCAGTATAAAACTAATATGGAAACTCAGTTTTACATATTAGCCATCCAATAAACTGATAGTACATTCGAACGTTACATATGAAGCAATCTTATTGGATGAATTACTGACAAATCAGAACGGTCACAAAATATAGCCGTTACAAGATTCAAGCAGGATGAACGGTGAATAAACCCCTATAAATAGACTACTTCTACAACAACAAGAAGGGGGTGTAGGAGGAATTAAAAACAGATTTAATTAAAAGATCTAATTAAGGGGGAAAGCCAATTTTGAAAGAATTCCTGCTAAGTACTTAATTGCAAGATCAAGAACTTTCTTCAAGTGTCCAAGCACATTCAAGCAAAATCAAGATCTATCATTTGAAGAAATACAGAGCCGTGCAAAATTTAATTATCCAGAAGAAAAGCTCAAATCACAATTGAATCATAGTTATTGATTCAGGTCTCAACTTTGATTTCATCAAAGGTTTAGACTGTGAAACACCAAGAAGGTGTGAAGGATAGTTGAGTGCAATCGGGAAGACTGTGTGTTTGTGATGAGTGGTGAAGAGGCAATTCTACCCTTCAAGGACTGAGTGTTTCAAACAATTGAAGAGCAAGAATCCTACCTGCTCTACAAGTGTTTAGATAGTGAAGCTAGGATTAGTCAAGGACTATCGGCTTAGAACTTTTTGTAACCGGGCCATCTCAAAGAAGTTCTAGTGGAATTTTCCTCCGCATCACGGGGAAGAGAGGATGTACAGGATTACACCACCTGAACCTCTATAATTCTTGTTCATTTATTTTATGCATTCTTTTACTTCATTACATCTTTAATTATCTAGTACTCGCGTTAAAACCAAGTCAACAGACTGTTTGTTATATTAAGGCTAGTTCTATCCGCTGCCAGTTAACTAGACTAAGAATAAGTCAGTATTGACTTATACTCAATTGAGTTAGCTGAACTCCGCACAAGTTAAGAGACAGGAACAAAACTGAACTGAGCGTCAGTTTAAGTTTCAGAGAAACTGAGTTCCTGGGGCACTTTCAGTTTTGGGAAAGTTTTTGGTGACAAGTTTATTCACCCCCCTCTAAACTTGTGTTAGCCTTTCCAAGGGACCAACATTCATAGACGATGACATGATATGTAAGCCCACGAGATCCATTTATGGACTCAAACAAGTTTCTCTAGACAATTTCTTTGTTTGATAATCAAAGGAGTTTGATTTAGTCAAAAGAAGGATATGCCCAATGTGCAAGATGGATAGTGGGAGTGTGTTACAATTTTTAAGTAAGGTATTAGATATCTCTCTCAGGAATTGCCACCCCATGTCACAGTCAATTAATGTTTGGTAGTTCAAGGTCTTTACGAAAGCACTCGGATTAGTAGTTCTTATTTTAGAAATAGGAATCTATAGCGATAGATTTAACTGCTGTTGGATTATAGTTTACCTATTTAGATGTGATGCTAAAAGAGTTTAGCATAGATCGCGACAGGGGATACTGCTAGCCGGTGTTCTCAAGATCTATCTATGTTAGGACGTTTGTCCTAAAGATAAGAAGAAAGATGATACTTATGGAAGGTTCCCTTTGCTACTGCAATAAGATCCATCATAAGAGTTATGCTAGAGGTTCACACTCCATGAATAGTCATGAGAAAGTATGAAAGTGATTCTAGCAGATGTCGAGAATATCCTAAAACAAGTTAAGGAAAGTTTCCTAGTTTATTGAAACTTGGAATTAAATAAACTTAGATATACAGACATATATCCTGAGTCTTATGAAGGCTAGTGGGAGCTACAGACTGGGTTTGCAGTCACTTTGATTAAGTGATACGTTGAGTGGAAATGTTCTAGCCTATGGGTCATCAGAACTCTACAACTAGGCCAAAACACAAGATCGCCTTGGAGGCTAAATGAGCAAAGATACATGAGTCTGTAAGGTTCATTTCTGAGCCTTATATGGTTCTTCCACATTTTCTGTATAGCTGATATAGTAAGTGGATTTAATGCTTGTAGCAAGGACTAGGGTCTCGTCAGAGATTCATGTGTGTGTTGAGGCGGTTCCTTTGACTTGGTCATTTGGAGCATGGTATGAAGATAGTCTGAGTCCCCATGGATAGCGATCCGTTTATGGCTGTGGTCGGGTTGCGCGAGTATTGCATGAGATTCTTGTGTTTCAACTTGGTCTTGTGTGTGCGAGTGGTTGGTTTTAGGCCAAGTGGGAGATTGTTGAAATAGTGTCCTAAACCCAATCGGGTTGGACCGGATCCGACCGGGTCGGATCATTTCTACTATTTCTTTATGTTTATACATAGATTAAATGGCTTTTCTGTTGTCATATATTTGTTCTTTTAAAAAACCAATTATGAATTGTTATATGATAACGTCCTTAGTATTAAACTGTGATAGAGAAACCATGATAGGCGATTATGGTTGATGAGATCTCTAATCACTTTAACAAGTTTGATACTAAAATGTCTCTAGGCTGATGTACTATTAAACAGGACATTGATAGTACAAACAGACTAGCACGTATTAGATGTCTTCTGTATTTATGGGCAGGGATAGATCTTGTCTATCGAAGTGTAAAGACACTTGGACTGTACGTGGAAGTATATTAAGGAATGCGTACGTTAGACTGATCCACTTACATTAAGTGTCACAATATGTGACGGTTGTGTAATTATCCTTAGGACCGGAGTCTACATGGCATCACGGTGTGGATTGTCATGCTTTGACACTATTGAGGTTTTCCCTAGACACGGAGCGATCATGCGGTAGTGATTGGGTGTGATACTGAAGTATGCGGAGTATACATGTTTGGTCGTCTGGAAATCGCGTACCCTATCAGTAGGGGTGAATATCCGAAAGGGACTTCTTATAAGGAATGTCTTACTCTCGTGAATCTTTGCAAAGTGGAAGTAAATGAGTTACTTTGAGAGAGCTTGATATCCAGATTATATGATACGGTCGTTAATGTTGACACTCGACGCACGCGACCGTATGGATATTATTACAAATGATAGGATTGTAAGTTACACGGTAATCGCTTTCACATGAAAGGTAGTAGTCATTGCATTTGACTCTTCCGATGATTGGGGGTCACGGTGTGTTGCTAGATGCTATCCCGTGATCGTTAGGCATGAAGGGCGTTTTCGTAATTTGCACTTTGTGTCTACGGCCAACATATTCGGAAGCCTATCGGGTCACACACATATGAACATCTAGACAGATTAAAATGTGGTTATAGTTGATGACCAAATAAGGAAAGTTTATCTCGAGACTATAAAGGTTATAGTGGTAAATTAATATAGTGGTATTTATTTATCATGAATAAATATAATACAAGATATTACTGTAATTATGTTGATTAATTAAATATACACATAATGTATGTGTGTCGAAATTATTATGTGTATTGATACACATGTATTTTGTAAATTAATTAATCATAGTATTATATTAATTAAAGAATATTCCGGAAGCCAATTTGTTGGTCAAAGGGGCGCCACTTTTAATGTGTATAAGATACACTTGGATTGTGCAATTTAATTAATGAGATTACCATAATATTAATTTTAGATATTAATTGGTCTTGAAAAAATAGATTTATGGCAATAAGATAAAGATATATCAATATAAGATATTGTCAATGTATATCTTGGAAATATATTTAATATAGGATATTGAATATTAATGAGATAAATCAATCAATTATATTTTTCTTATTTTATTGGGAAAAGGTTTTCTTCTCCTCCACACCAAGTAGGGGCGCCGCTTCTACTATAAATAAGAGGTGGGTGTTGATGAGAGTCAACTTTACTATGCTCCGGTGCATGTTTTAACCCTCATTTATGATATTTTTGGCTTGTATTGGGTAGTTTTAGACCATTTATAGGGCAAAATACATTGCACGCTCACTTTGAGGCAATCCATCAAATTGATGGAAAACCTTATCATTTTACGGTGTTTTGGCCCTTTTCGAGCCCTATTTATCTTGCGGGATTATGCTTGGTATATTGTGCAATGGAAATGCAGAAAATAGGTGACTCGTGAGCCCAAAAGATGAGGCATGAGACTTAGAATGGCATAACCGAAGCCCGGGGATGGAACGGATCAAAGGTGGTTGGTGCTTTCACCATCTGCTCACTTTATCTGCATTTTCTCCCAGATACATGCATTTTCTGGACATGTGGTCTTGATGAAAGTTGTAGACAATTGAGTGAGCTTTCCAACGCACTTTGAATCACTCAAATCGGAGCTCTACGCGCAAAGATATTTCCATATTACTGAAGGTGTATCTGCCCAGGAATTTTGGCGCGCGCCGAAGACTTTGGGGCGCGCCAAGTTGGAACAGAGCTCCCGAGAATCACGAGAACAGTTTTGGCGCGGCCGAAGATTTTGGGGCACGCCAAAACTGCTTTATCTGCACGTTTTTGGGCCTTTTTAAATAGATTTTTCAGCCCCCATTTCATAAGAACTCATACCAAGACTCACTTAGACTCTCTTAAGTCGATTTTCATCACTTTTCTCCCTTAGATTAGCTCATCTTTCACTATCTCTCTTAGATTAAACTCGAATTTAACTTAGATTCTAGCTCTCTTTGTTGGATTTTGGCATTTTGGAGTCTTCTTCTTCCCCAATTGACAATGGGTGTGGATGAAAATTGATGTAAACTCCGATTTTCCACGATTTTGGTAATTAATTTCAGTTTCTCTTTCATTTATGGCTTTAATTCTATCTTTGATTGTTGTTCTTAGTTTAATTATGAGTAGCTAAACTTTTCATAGCCAAATTATGTGAAAATTGAAGAAATCACCCTCTAATTGATGAAATTGGGAATGAGTAGTGTTTAATTGTTGTTATATCGATTTAATTCATGTCTTAAAACTTGTTATCAATGCTTGAATTAGCTTGTACACCTAGTTCATGAACAAACACACCACTTTTATAAATGTATGTTGCGAAGGGGTGTGGGAAAAGGGTTTTTAAGATCGTTATTTACAATTGACTGAGTTGTTTAGATCGACCGTAACGAGGTTTGTCGGTGTAAATCGAGCGGCTCTGAGCGTTTATCTTGTTCGGTCGCTTAAATCCTTAAAGCGGATCGTTGAACCGGGCAAAGGGTACTAGGTTGTTGCATGACGTCTAGTACTATCTTAGGAGTTTGCACCCATAAACGAGTCGATATAAGCATTAGGATGGTTGGTTGGTAGTTTCCATTCCCAAATAGTCGATTAGAGGGGCGAAAGTATTCAATTGGATCATGGTTTGGCTATGTATCTTTCTCTCTTTAGTATCTTTAGTTTATATTTTGTTTTAGTGTAATTAAACTTGAAACATTTTGGTTGACCTAAACTAAATCCAAAAACGGCTTTGATACTTGAATGATTCCTCGTGGGATACGACCTTGCTCGCTACTATAGTGCATCCGACCCGGTACACTGCCGGTTAAGGTTGGACCGTCACTATTTTGGCCATCAAGTTTTCTGGCGCCGTTGCCGGGGAATTAATCGATATCTCTTAAGTCATTGGAAGACTTAGGTTTAGGTTTTTTTTTTTTTTTTGTTTTGTTTTTTTTTCTTGATGTTAGATTTTTGTTGAAAAGTCACACCATCTATTGCGGTAGTGGTGGTGACTAGATACCTTGATTGTGTTCTTGTTTTTCCCTTGAATCACAGTGTATGGATCCATGTGGCCATGATGGATCTTCTCCCTACTCTTTTGGAGGCTTTAATTTCGGTGCTATGGGTTTTGGATTCCAACCATATTATCAGTTCAACCCATACACATCACCATACAACAATGAGTGGGAGAGTCCTCCAAGTTCTCGCCAACACCCCAATTCAGTATTTGCAATATGATCAACCTCCACAAATAGCTTCTCCACATAAAAGAGCTCAACCGACATCCTCTTAGAGCAAATCAATGAGACTTTGCAAGAGCAAGGCCGTCTGTTAGAAGAGCAAGGCCGAGCTTTGGAAGAGCAAGGCCGAATATTGGAAGAGCAAGGTCGGGAGTTGATGGATATTAAAACGAATGCTACTACTCTTCAATTGGAATTAAAGAACTTGGAGAACCGGGTAGAGCAATTGATTGAGAAGAGGAAGGTTGAGATGAGTGCTAAAAATGATGAAATTTCATTTGCTCCACCGTCGACTCTTGAGATAATCACCCATCACGAATGTTATGAAGAAGGTATGAATCATGCTACTAGTGAATCAATTATTCATTCTCCTTTGAACCTTATTGAAAAAATTGTGGTGGTGGGTCACATTGAATATGTTGATGTTGTGGTTGAGCCAAAATGTTATTACTTGGTGTTTGAATCTTTGTTACTTGTCATATGCTCTAATTCAGGGAAATTGAATTCATTGTGTTGCACGTTGAATTTCTTGAACCAATCTTGGTGGTTGGGATTGAGCCCCTTGTTTTTCTTGCTCTATTTTAAAGGTGTGCTCAATTCTTATGATGTGTGTAGGGAGACGCAACGGTTTGCTCTCCTTTGGTATAACTATCCTTAGTATTGTTGGGGGTAGAAAGTCGAACTAAGGACTTTAAACTTAGAATGTGTTAGATAGATGTTTTTATTGTTGTTAAAAAATAAAAGTAGATGAAAGTTTTTTTTAATTGCCATGTTCTTGAGGCTATTGAGCAAAAGATGTGCAATTTTTTTCTTTCATTCCACTCGTGCTTATTTTCTTTTCTTTTAGTTTCTTAATAAGTCAAGCCAATGACGTAAAACAAAGGCGCTTGTGGGAGGCAACCCACTTTTTCTTTCTTTGGGAGTAGTAGGAGTGAGTCTTTGGTAAAAGAGTGGAGAATTTTGGCCTAGGAAAAGAACTCTTGGGTGAATACTTCCTTTCCATTCCCATACCGTACTTGGATTGTTATCATTTTGGCACATATTTTATGCATGGATGACGCTTCTCTTGTTATTAACTTTTCATCTCATGTGATCCAATTTTGGTACTTTTGGTTTCGTTATGACAGATGTATGTGACATTGATTCTTTTGCTTATATCTCGTTATCTATTGCTCGCTTTTGGCACGGTGGTCATTCCCGTGCATGCGTTTTGTGTTTCTTGGTTTCATGGCTTTAGGTGTATGAGATGGAGCTTCGTGAATATGTCATATGCACTCATTTGCGCCTTTCTCCTGGTTAAGCTAAGTCTTCTTTCCTTTATCATTCATATCACGAGAGGACAGTGTTGCATTTAAAGTGGGGGTGGTAGGCTTAGCTTTGATATGTGCTTCATTGTTTTTCCGCCCAAAGTGTTGTATGCTTATCGTTTGGTCGCCTCTTTAGTAAAATTTGAGCATTTTTATAATTTTCCACGCTTTTGATGTTGCATTCGTTTGTTGAGCCTTCATATTGATAGGATAAACGGTTTAGTGAATGTTTGAATGCATGTTACTTGGCTTACTACCTTATCTTGGAGATGGGATTTCATGCACGTATAGCTTCAATTTCATAAACCATGGTAACTAGTGACCGATTATGGTTGACTTAGGCACAATTCGGCTACCAGACGAAATAGAAAGGCCGACCTTGGTAGAGTTTGGGACGACAGTTATGGCATTTCTTTGATCCTAACTAGAGCCAAATAGCCATCCCGTGACATATTCCACAGTAACCCCTCTAAGCCTTGGTAGGATGGTTAGACCCCCATCCGACACTTAGCCATTCGTTTGTAGCCCGTATTTATATTTTCCAGAAAAATGCAGGAAAAGTCATTTTGGCGCGCCCCAAAACTGCTTCAGTGGCTCTGATAACTCTCTGTTTCACTTTGGCGCGCCCAACAGACTTTAGGCGTGCCCAGGTCCTGAGTTCGATGACTTATTGTGCATTCTGCTTCAACTTTGGCGTGCCCCAACAGCTTTGGCGTGCCCCAAACAGCTTCAAACTCCAATTTCTTCACTTTTCTCTCTTTTCTTCTATCTTCAACCATTGGCTTCACCTTCATATGCTCCATGCCTTGTCTCCCGGGCTCACGAGCACCTAGATCCTGCGTCACAACATCTAACACAAACCGAGCATAATTCCACAAGATAGCTAGGGCTCGAAAAGGGCCAAAAACGTCGTAAAATGCCGAGGTTCTCCATCTATATGACGGTTTACCCCATGGTGGACGTGTAATGCGATTTTGCCCTAAATAAGGTCTAAAACTACCCGGAATGAACCAAAAGTGCCATAAAAGGGAGCTGAAACATGCACCGGAGCATAGTAAGGTTGACTCTCATCAGGTGTCAAGCTCTTTTGTACATCACAATTCCAAAAGCTAATAGTTCTTGTGTAAAATAGAGAGCATCCTATAGAAAGTTGGAGAGAGGGGAAAAAAGCCGGTCTAGCAACTATAGAAGATGTTCGGATCCTCGCAGTTTCACGATAAATCGTTGTCCTTCTTAAATTATTCGACCCTATACTTTGTCCCGGATATCACGAATATTTAAGTAAGATATAAACTGAGAGTTTTACCTTTAAGTCTGGATAAAGATCTTAAAGAGCACTTAGAAGTATTAAGTTATATGGAATGTTTTACAAGGATGCTTACAATTGTTATCTATATGTTTAACAATGTAAACTTGTTTATATATAGCACTTAGATCTGAAAAAGAGCAAAGGAATACGTCCTTTAAGTGATTGACACCAAAAGAAAAGATACCATTTGGTTGTACCCACTCAACAAAAATCAGTTTTCGGACCACAGGTACTCATCCGTACGGATGCAGTTATCATCCGGACGGATAAATCACAGTATCAAAATTTTACATTTTCAGCCTTTCCTCTGTACGGATAGATTCTTATCCGTACGGATAGATTCTTATCCGTACGGATAGCTCTCAATCAGAAGATTTGGATTTTCATTTCACATCCGTACACTCGTAAACACTTATATAAGCGCGCACTCCGCACCTCCATACTTATATTTTAGCTTTACGAGCATAACCACCCTTGTACTAAACCCCGATAACCTCAATGGCTTGTGATTATACTTAAATCACCAACAGTTGTGACGCACCAAGCAAGATTTACACCATGACCATTCTAAAATTTATGGTTCCCTCTAAGCCGATAGCGTTGTCAAAAAAAATTTTGTTTTTTATTTTTTTTATGAGGTAATATTATGTTTTTCTACATGTATCGTTAGCTTTTGCGACTGTATGCTAAACCTTCATTAT
Organism: Gentiana macrophylla; assembly: GCA_026214975.1. NCBI lineage: Eukaryota > Viridiplantae > Streptophyta > Magnoliopsida > Gentianales > Gentianaceae > Gentiana > Gentiana macrophylla. The sequence goes on from CM047806.1 coordinate 28,336,215, forward strand.
TTCCTTGTAGACCGACTATCTTAGGTGATTGTCTCTAGTTTTTTGAAAAAGTTATGTTTAACGGGGAAGTTATTGTATGATGAGAGAATTGAGGTGAAGTGACGGGTGAAACGATCAGAACCACACAGTTTAAATACAAAATAAAAGTGTGGTATGTGGTGTATCACACGGTGTCTCCATACCGTGTGGAGACACCACACAATAACCTCCATGTTTAACGGATAGGAGACTAAACAAAACACTGTATTAATTATATTCAAGTGCGTTTTTAGTTATTTTATATTAAAGTTAAAATATTAACTCACTTTTTTAGTTTGTGTGTTTAAGGACACCACACCGACTCTACTTGAGGCATCACAACAAGCTTTAAAATTTTACATAAATCGTGGTTTTCTCAAGAACAATGGTAGATTTAATGTAATTCCTTTAAAGACCCATTTATAATCAATTAAATCGGAACGGTGGGAAAGATCGAAAATGTTTTTTTCCCGGCATGTTCCAAACTGCATGGCTAATTGATCATGTGAATAATTATGTTTCAAGATCAGGATGTTAAAAAAAACGATGGAATGCTATTTTGTCGTTACCATTTTATTTTTTAATTACTGATAGTAAAGTGTTTTAATTTTGTCGTGACTATAATCTTCTGTTTAATTAATGCGCTAATCAAGTGATAGGAACGGTCCCATACATAATTCCCCTTCTGTCTGTTCTATATGAATAGTTAGTCCCTCATCAAGAGTGGGAGCAGTACCCCCCTAAAAAATTATAAGAATATAAATAAAAAAAGAGTGGGAAGCAGCTATTTCAAGAGCAATTATGCTCCATTACAATTCCAATACTTTTATCCTTCGTTTATTTTTACACCATTTGTGTGTTTTACACGGATTATGAAAGAAAATAATTTATAATATTTAAGTATTAATGAATATATAGTCTCTATCACATATTAAATGTTTTTTTTAGAATATGAAATAAGCATACGGTCATTAATTTTTAGGATACATGTAGGTGCCTGTAAAAAAATAAATTAAATGCTATATTAGTTGGGGCAATGGTCCAAAAGGACACAAAATAGACTTAATTAGACAAATATGACACTAATGAATCTTATTTGGTTATAAGGACACAAAATTAGTACATGGACCAATCTACCCTCAATTAGTATATACAAAAAAAATGGAATGCGCTGTTAAAATATAATTAAAAAAAACGCGCGCTGAAGGAAACGTTGGAGCTGAAAGAAACGCTGGCACTTAACTTTTTCTTTTTTTATTCTTTTTTTTATTATTTAAGAAGCGCTGAAAATTTGACAAATAACCAAAAAAAAAAAAAAAAAAAAAAAGTTTTTTAATCAATAATTCAAACGGTAATATCTTTGGATAAAAAACTCCGATCATCGTAATTTTTTCAACATAATTCATAATTTTTAGTCTTTATTATTCTAATGTATCATTTGATATTTTTCGACTTGATTTATGAAAAAAAATCAAATTTTTATTCATAAAAATCGACGCGATTAAGTGACACCGCGATGCGAGACATCGCGATGCGATGACCACCCCGATGCAGATACATCGTGATAAAGTGACACCACGATATAGAGACATCGCGATGAAGAGACGCCGCGATGAAGTGACACTGCGATGTAGAGACACCGTGATGAAGTGACACCGAGATGAAGAGACACGGCGTGAAGTGACACCGCGATCACGAGATTTACGCGATGCAATCGATGGCCGCGATTCGAGAGACGCCGTGATGCGATGACCACCCCGATGCAAAGACACCACGCAGTCACGGTGACCACCCCGATGCGATGGCGCGCGATGACGAGAGGCACGCCGATGAAGTGACACCGCAAAGCATTAACCACCCTAGATCCGTTGACCACCGCGATGCAGTGGTCACCCTCAATGCAGAGACACCGTGATGCAATGACCACCCGTTAAAAGACACCGCGATCAAAGACCACCCACGATCACGAGACACACGCGCGATGCGTATACGTGACGATCACGGTGACATTTGACGATGTTATGACATTTGACGATGCAGTGACATTTGACGATGAAGTGACATTTAAATTAGGGTTGTAAGTGAGACAGACTACTCGTGAAGTGCTCGTACTCGACTCGCAAGAAAGTTTGTCTCGATTTGGTTTTTTTCGAGTTCGAATTTGAGTCGAGCTACTCGATTAATTAACCGAACCGATCTCGAGTTTTAAAATATAGTAATCGAGTACCTCGCGAGCTAATCGGGCTTCAATAATTAAATATTTAAATAATTATATTTATCAAATTTATAATAAAATATTTTTTTATAATTCAAAAAGTATTATTCGAGTCGAGTAGTAGACTAGTTGAGCTCGATCATGTTATGCAGTGACATCAACATTTTATGCAGTGACATCGGCAATCATATATGCGTGACATCAACATTTTATCACGCGATGACGATATCGGCAATCATATATGCGTGACATCAACAATTTATGCAGTGACATCGACAATCAAATATGCAGTGACAGCAACAACTCAGTTCTCACTGTTGGTTCGGTGTAAAGAGCTGATATTTTTCCGGCTTAATTTTTTAAAATCGATTTCTTTTCTTTATAAAATTGACTTCAAAATGCTATATCTTTTGATATAAAATTACGAACAACATAATTATTTCACCCTGGTTCATATTTTTCCGTCCTCTACTATATTTTAAAACTCGAGATCGGCTTGATTAATTATTCGAGTAGCTCGACCCGAACTCACACTCGAAAAAAACCGAATTGAGTCGAGTACGAATAGCTCACGAGTAGTCCAGCTCATTTACAGCCCTAATCGGTAATCATATATGCAGTGGCATCAACATTTTATGCAGTGACATCGGGTGTCAGTGCACCATTAGTATCCGTCCACGACCTTACCAAACACCTCATGTTTCCATCCAACCAAGTAGTTTGAACAATAAGTACAAAGAACTTAGACCCAATAGTACTTGTCCCTGAGTTCACTATTGATATGATTAGTAGGTCAACAACATTGTGCTTTCGGGTATAATTTATGAAATTAACTTATCCGTGATTGTACTTTCCATCACAAAATGCATTCATAAACTGAACATAGTTTGATTGAAAGAACATACACAATGTTGACAATCTATCAGAAAGTAGAAAACTAAATGAACATTATCATCCATCGGAATATACCAATTAACCGGTCCAATGACATGCCACCAAGGCACCGACTAATTCTGGCCAGAAGAAGTTACAAAAGGTAGGTTTATGGGATTAAACATTTGAATTTTCAGAGTCAAATGACCACATGTGCAACTAAGACGACATTCAGATGTAGTGGAGATGGATTAACAATTAAGCCACATAAAGAAAAAGAAAGCATCTTTCAGTAGCAAGTGTATATATACATATACAAGACAAATCTTTCAGGATATTAATCAAGATGCCTAGAAGGCTTACCAATTTGAGAATCCCAACAGGCTAAGATAAAGAGAATTCAAACTCCTCATTCTAGATAGGATTAAGGCAGTTGCTTATGACCTTGGTCTCTATCTAGTTCCAAGTTAAAACAAAAGTAAATTTTAGGGATAATATCATTAAGTGTGAAGAAGAAAGAATAAAACTAGAAAATCGATAATCTTTGACAACATGAAGCACATAACAATTTCACTCTTGACAAAAAATTGAATACCAAAAACAAGGAGACAACAGGAAGACCCAAGTATTTCAAGTTTATAGTATCCATTTTCTTCTCAACAATACCCCAGTTGATGGCTCGTTGAATTTTACACTCTTCATCTTATTCTCCGGCGATTGCGGCAGCTCAGATCGGCGAGAGTTCAAGCTAGGAGGGTTCAGACCGACCAGATTTGTCTTACGCCGGCCGGAAAGGAGTTCAAACATCAACAAGAGATTTGCTGCTCACACTTCGGGGTCTCAGACTGATCGGATTCGTCTTACGTCAACGGAATCGGGCATAAAAGAAGTTCAACAACCATCGACGGAAGCTCTTTGGATCCATTGCCACGAGTGGAGAAGAACTCGACAACGACTTCAATCTTCTATTGAGCAACTGGAAACGTTTCGATCGAGAGATAAGATTTAAGGGTAATAATGGAAAAACAAATGAAATGTGTCCTTATAACCAAATAAGATTTAAGGGTGTCCTAAATGCCTATTAAGTGTTTAAACTAGTCCTTATAAACAAATATCCAATATTAGTTTTCTAAATATATACGTTTTATGGGTCAATTTCATTTCTTTTAAATGCACATTTTTATATGAGGGATGTGGTACTTGAATGAAAATTCCACCCGCTTCTTTTTGTACAGATTTCAACAAACTCAACTATTAATGCTTAAAACTTTCTCTTACAAAGAAAAAAACCTCTTATGTTGTAAAGATTAATTTTACTATAAAACTGTCTAATACTAGTTTTAAAAAAATAAATGCTTAAAACTTTTTATTCGGATTAAATAAAATAACATTTTATGTCTACTTCTAGTTAGAATGATAAGTTTAGATTGGTGTTAGAATACACAAATTTAAACTTGGTCCTGAACCAAATCTGACATGATTATCCACAACAAATAAGAGTGGAGAGATTTTTTTTTATAGACGCTTGTTTCTAGAGGAAAAAAGAAAAAGAAAAAAACCATGTAAAAATCTTTGATTGATAAAAGTGATGTGCCCAAAAATTTATTCAGAACCAAGACAAAAACATAACCTATATTTATAGGTTAAATTGAATGTTAATCGTTTCCTTCATTCAGATTCCATAAAACTGTATTAAAAACACATATCTTTTCAAGTTAACGTACAATATATACAAATTATGATTATGTCAAATTATACTTTTGTCATACATATATAATAAAAAGATATATTTATTGTACATATGTATCCATATATATATATATATATATAATTTTTCCCAGTAAGATTGATAAGGGTTGGATTCCTCTTTCTCTTGCATTCATAATATATATCTTCATCCCCTGGATATGGCCTAGTGGTAAGCAGTTGGGGTGGTGTAATACCACGCTGGATCGAAAGCTGGAGTGTGGAGGTTCGAGTCCCGTAAAGGACCGGCCCCTTTCGGTGTAAACGGAAAAAACAGCAAGCCTCTTCCCCGAGCTGCTAGATTCCTGATTATCCTCTCCTCACACTCCTGTGGAATCGGAGACGAGGGACTCTTCCGGTTAGGGTTTAACCGTCCATAATATATATCTTCACAAGATCACTAACTATATCCTTTGATATCGTACTTTTCCGGAACATATTCCATTGAAAATATGGTCATCATGATTGATGAACAACTTTGATTTTGTGACTATTTATGCAATGCATTTTTCAGTATTCTTTAATTAGAGCAAATATTCTTTCATGTTAATTAGGATAATTCAGATTTGCTTTTCGGCCTCAAAGTTTGCAAAAGCCGTGAAAATGGAAAGTTAATACCAAGAGGTTATCATCATTATATTGTAGTGGGGAAAATCATCATTCCAATCCTTCTTTGACATAATATTATTGTGATATTGTAACCTAAAATAATAGGTCAAAAGGAATATTCAACTTAAGAATACGTTGTTTTTCATATTACAACTTCCTAAAAGAGTATTTGTTAAGATCAATCGCTTATCATTTTTAAAATCATTTGGTGTTAGTAAACCTGCTGCTATATTTCATGCTACATAAAGAGTGTGGGAAAACTCTTACAACACCAATGTTTTTAGTAAAGCAACGGGCAAGCTCTCCCAACACCAATAGTTTTATTAAAGCTGCTACTATATTTCCTTAAACATTAAGATTGTAAGCAAACTCTCCCAACACCCCTCAATATAATTGGGGTTCAACATCCCCCTCAAATGTGGAAAATCTCTCCCAACATTTGCACTATATAATTGTGAAAATAATGTTCACACCAGAGTTCGGTCTATTGACCTCTGGCTCCGATACCATATTAGGATCAAACGCTTATCTATCAACTAAAACCAATTGGTATTAGTGAATGTGCTACTACATTTCCTTATATATTAAGGGTATGGGCAATCTTTCCCAACAACATTAATGTAATACCTGTGAAAGTTTTGATAACTACTCCCATCATAACTATACATCATAGATTAAATTTGCATTACTCGCCGATACATTCAATGGTAGACGTGAGTAACGCCTCAGGACCGGTCTGCAGTTTGCGCATTAAATAGTCATAAATAGTCCGATCAAATGTTTGAGACCCGTCCTCGCTTTGAGTCTGAAGGCTAACCTGGGTTGACATGACATAAACGGTCAAGACATGTCCTAGTGGACTTGTCCCAGTTCGTCTCTATCATAGGATTCTAGAGGTGGCCCCCACAGCTCCGTATGGCAGTCGGCTTTGAGACCACCCTGTAATACCCCCAGACCCCAGGTCTGGTTGCGCTAAATGAGTCATAAATGGTCCGGTCAACTGTTTAGACCGCCGTCATAGCTTAGCCTATACGGGCTAGCCCGAGTTGACAAGACATTTATGTCTCACACTTATATGGAGGTGAGCAGAACATTATTTTACCGATGTGGGATTTTACATTGAGTCATCTATCCATTGAGACACGCCTCTTGGTGATCTCAGCCCCATGACGGGTCCCTTTATAGAGTTGTCATCAATGTGTTTTACGCTTGAATATGCTTACCAAGTGCAGACTCGAACCTAACAAAGGTCGGTAAAATTAGTAGGATATTTTATGTGTAGTTGGGCTTATGAGGCCCGACATTAACTTGTTGTCAGTGGTAGGATATATGTTTTACAAGGGGATAGATTTATGCCGGTCCAGACCTAAACTTAACCTCGGCATGGGCCGATTGAATGTTGTTTTACCGGGGATCGATGGACTTCCAAGTACTACCTCCATCCCAAAATGTAAATCCATTTTCCTTTTTAGTTTTGTCCCAAAATATAAGTTCATTTAGAAAATTAATAAGACATTTATTACATTTCTCCTTCTACCCTTCATTTATTATATACTCAACTATTTTTTAATTTTTTGCATTAATACCAATGAAATGTCATTTTAGTCTTTTTAATTAAAATTAATGACAAATAATAAATTTAACTAATTTTCTTAATATGTGTGAAAAACCCCAAATGAATTTACATTTTGGGACGGAGGTACAGTGGCGGATCTAGTAAGGGGTAAAGGGGGTCCACGGACCCCGTTAAAAATAAAAATAATCTATATTTTACCTATAGAAAATATTTCGGACCCCATGAAAAAAATTATTTAGTGTGTTGAATATTTACGGACCCTGCTGAAAAAACATTCTGACTCCGCCACTGCGGTGGAGGTAGTACTAGACCTGAATCTGACATGATAATCAAAGCATAAATTTTCCAATGTTGATGTTGATGTTGATGTATTCCCAGGATGTTTTACATAAGGATTAGGATGGGCTTACACAACCAAGCCCACATTACGTTTACAGATATTAGGTCTAAAACCCATGCATTGGACATTTTAGATTAATACCCACTAAGATCTGAGAAATTTTTTTTAATATTAAAACGCTGTTGTTTTGTCGTTAAAAAATGTCGTTTTGTCGATAAAAGTAGAGTTTTAGGCTCCAGTAACCCTACTGAATTTTTTATTTTTAGATAAAAGATGTAGTTTTAGACCACGATGACTTTCAGAATCCGACACTGCCCTCATGTGAAGGCCAGGCACCAGCGTAAAAATAGTCGTTAAAAGTTGCCTGATCTTCTAAATTTTTTGTATAAACATTTATTATTTAAAATGTATTTCGTATAAATATGTTTAAAAATATGTACCTGCAATAAAAATAATAATAAACGTACTGACACCTATGTAATAAGGTCCGAAGAAATGTTTATCAGTATGATGCTAATAATAAAGAGCAAATAAATGTTGTCTTTAAAATAAAAATAAAATGAAAGATAAACTGAAGTATGGTTATACTCTTAAAAAAAAACTGATGTATGGTGATTTAATAATTGGTGACACGAGTCGGTGGGATTTAAATTACTGAAAACCACTAGACCTGTCTTGCAATAAAGGGCCGGGCCGTCGGTGGTGCAGCCGCCAACGTTGAAAAAAAAAATTGACTGGGTTAGTCTAAAACTATTTTTGCACCCAATCTAATTTTGTGGTTGTGATTATTTCAATTAATTTTTTCTTAAATATTATACATGTGAAAAATATGTGGTGAGATATTGATGGTGTAAAAATAGTGTAAATTTGAGAAAGTAGCTCTATCACTCTAAAAAAAAATGCTCCATCGGAATTCTAAATGAACTTATATCACGGGATAAATTCAAAAAGTTTAACGGACATACATTTTGGGACTGAGGTAGTAATAAAAAAGTTCCACAAACAAATTTTAAACAATAATAATAATAATAATAATACGGGTACAACCGTTGTATCACAACAAATACGCTTATCTATACCATTGATTATGATGAGTGCAGATTGGTAATGATGTAAAGTCATCATGATCAATGGTGCGAAACTCTGGATTATTACATCATTTCGTTATGACATCTGGGTTGTCTTGTGATTATTACTCAAAAAAATATGGTCATGATCAATCGTTGCGACACAACATCGAAATTTCACATATTTAAAATTGAATTTGTACACACAAAAAACCAAATAAAAAATCGACTCCGTAAAGATCGAAATCAGATTTCGGCGTTTGTAAAATCGAAATTTATAGAAATGTTGCCTTGGCCGTACCATGAGCCATTAACAATGCCCAAATCTTATAACGTTTACAATCAGAAAGATGTTGTTGGCCACATGTCTAATACGCTAATAAGGACACGTTGGTCTATTGATTGAAAGTGAACGAAACTTCCACTCAAAAAATTTAAAAAATTATATAAATAAATAATAAAAAAAAACAAAGCTGAACAAAAATAATGGAACCGGCGGTTCCCCGTTTCTATGGCGGTCCGGGCTTGAGAGGAACCATAACCGGACCGGAATCGGAATAGGCGGTTCCGACGGCTAATACCAAGGGCTATTTTTGTATGTTCCTTTTATGTCTCAACCATTTCAAATTCATTCTATAAATACCCCATCATTTTCATAATTTCACTCACACCTACTCTCTTCTCAATTCTTCATTTCTACTTCTCTAATCTCAAACTCAATTCTACATTTGTAATCAAGTTTGTTTAGTTATTAAAAACAACAATCAAATTTACTTGACAAGACCGATTTTTATACTTATAACATTTAAGAAACTAGATTTAAGATTTGTATACAATATATATCTAACGTAGTTTTTTTATAAACAATAAATTTTTATACTTATAACAATTAAGAAACCAAACTTATTATACAACACATATAATCACCTTATTTTAAAACCTAACAAAAACTATAAATAAAAATTAAAAAAAACTATAGAACTACGTCCGCTTTGATTTATTTATATATGTTGTGTCTCCGACACGATTACATATAAAAGATACGTAGGCAATCCATTTTTCGGTGCAAGCATTAAAAAATCAACTTAAAATTTACATATTACTTGTATATAATATATATCTAACGTATTTTTTTATAAACAATAAAATTTATACTCGTAACACTTAAGAAACCAAACTTATTATACAACAATTAAGTTTTAAATATAAACAAAACTATAGAACTACGTTCGTTTTGATTTTTTTATATGACAGTCGAATGTAATTATTAGTAAATTGTGATTGTAATTGATAAGAACAACTAATTTTTGGAAATGTTAAAATAAATATAATTTTTTAAAACCGTGATCTGAACCGTGGAACCGCCTGTTAGATAAAGACATGTATATACACTTGACATCATCTAAACCACATTTGTTACAAGTCTTGATAATGTTACATCATACATTAATTATATCTAAGATATAATAATGTCATCAAAGTCTTTTAGACGTACATGTAAATCAGGGCATTATGTCAATGTATACATATAGGTATAATCAATACTAAGACTCATACTTTGATTGTCAAATTGTTGTCCCAAATCAAGCTACAAACCTTCCTACATTATTAAGGAGAGCTTACGAGACCTAATCGGCTTTGCTTAACTACAAATCATTGAAGATTAAAAAAATATATTACACAATAAAATCGATGTAGTCCAGTTTCATCCATAAAATATTCATAATACAGTCCACTCGACGTACTCGATATAGTCCATTAACACATTCCAAATTAAAATCCTGGCTCTGCCCTTGGTACTAGTTCAAATGGGTACCTTTGCAGGCTGATATCACAGATTTCTGCGTATTAATTGGCCAGCAAACAGATCAATAGCTGCCATTGCACGAGAGGCTGAGCCGATCGGGTCGGGTCCTCGTTCGTATCTGCAAAAATGCATCAAAATAGTATATCAACTTGACATCAAGGCATTCAAAGTACACAAGGAATGTTATTAAGTGATATATCCATACAATAACCTCTGCAAACAATATATAATGATCTTCGATTAACATGTGATTACAATTTTTACACTAAATAAATACAATAACAGCATGTGCAACTTTGTGTTTTGCCCGAAATTTGGGTCATACAAAATTTCCAATTTGGGATAATCACCATTCACTGATACCAAAATATACAAAGATAGGTAATCGATTATCATTTAAATGGCTTTAAGAGTAGATATATATTCCTCCAACAAAAAGTGAAAGAGAGAGTAGATATATGCAAAATAATTTTATTTTAACAGCTAAAATATCTTTTCACACGAAACATATTATCCTGACAGGACATAAATCAGAATGTGGTTGATTATTCTGATTTAATTTTTAGTCAGAAATTAAGTGCTTTCTAGACTTAATATCAGTCACTGGTCAGAAACCTTATTTCATACATTCTGACTCAATTCGGACAGGAAAAAAAAATCAACATTCTGCCTACATTTTACCGGACTAAATAAGTACGAAAATTTCAAGGATAAAAATGAAAAGGAAAAAAAAAATATATGTGTTAAGACAATTTGTTGTGTGAAAGATATTCACAATACAAAATAAATACTTAAAACATATAAAGAAATCTTACCTTTTGTGCGCTAATTGCTCGATTATATTATGGGGCATGTTTGTTATACCAAGAAAATCAAGTGGGTTATCTACTCTCTAGTGGGCTGGGTTATATGGGGTAAAAGGAAACAAAAATGATAGGTGCACAGAAAAAGACAACACATCCCTTCATTGTACAACTTTGTGATCCATAATTTTCAGTTTTTAGTGTTTTTCTTTTCGTAATTGAAAGATATGGCTGAAATTCTTTCGGGGATAAAGCTCGATTTAAAAAGAGTCGGTCTTCATCACCTTCCAAAATAAAAGGGTTGGGTGGGCTTGCGACCTTCAAATCGATGAATACCTCTGTTCTTTAGCCATTTGTAACTCCAATGCAATTAGTAAATTTGAAATACATGCTACTAATCAATGTGGCATGACTCCTTTCGTGTCTGAAAAAAAAAAAAAAAAATGTGGCTTGACTCTAATTAATAAAGAGAAGTCCATTTCTCCCAGAATTTATCCACAAGAGTCCAGTCCATATCCGGCAGCTGTGCAAGAGGGAAGCAGCCAAGCAGGGACGCGCTACTATTCACTTTCGCCAGATCGCTGTCTGTTAGTTGTGTGCCCAATTTACGATTATCAAGAAAAACTACGGCATATCATGTGTATTCGATTTTTATGTTTTGTTTTTTTATTTTTCTTCAAAAATTCAAATACACATAAAACGCGATGTAGTTTTACTTGATAATCAAATTGTACATAATAACTTGCATGACGATGATCTCATCCCATTCACTTCACTACTTAAGAAAAAAGACTGTTCGATGATCAAAGTAATATTAAAGACAACCAAACAGCTTGACTCAAATGGTAAACCTCCATTCTGACTCAATTATTAAAAAAGTCAGACCCTGCAGGCACGACCTGAGACGAACTCATGATTTGTCGGACCAGCTGGTTCCGGGGGGCTTTAAACACAAAAAAAAAAGTACTATTAAAGACGAAAGACGGGTTATTCATTGTTAGGTACTAGATAAGAAACGTGATATACCGTTCGGACACCTTAGAGGGTATCATCCATATTGCACCTTATGGCCTCCTATTAGGGTTTCACCGTGGCGTTATACCCTTGAATACTTAATTGGTTAAACCTCCATTCTGACCATGCGTTCATCAAACACTGATATTATTCATAGATTCCGCTATATGTTATGTGAAAGTTTTGTTTGTTTCCGAAACAAGATACATCTAAATCTGAATGTAATAAGAGTGTTAAGTATTTGGGTACACTAGATGAATGTTCTTGTTTTATGCATTTCAAGATGTTTTATCAAGTATTTTGTTATTCTATGATTGTTCTTAAATTGTTTTTTTTCAGAAAAATTTGGGGAGAAGATTCATATCATGTCTTCCTGCTTGACAAACATTAATCTCTATTTTTCTATCTTCCACTCATTAATGAGCATCTAGCTAGTGCTCCATCTTTTCTTAATTTGGAATAAGAAGATATGTAGGATCATGCAAACTTAGGAATGAAATAATGGAGGCAAACTTAGGAATGAAATAATGGAGTTCTTTGCGTTTTATTAATTTCCTTATTGTCGTTATTTCCCTTGAATAAGGCATGGATGCTAAGTAGTTTTTTTTAGGTTAAAAATGTTCTTTTATTCCAGATCTGCTAAACAAGCAATAGTTAATGAAATAAGGGAAAGAGCCCTAGTTACAATAGGTGGAGGAGCCATCATCTAAAGAAAAACATAAAACGGCAATCAAGTCCGCTGCCTTATCACGATTAACAAAATAAAAACGACAAGATCAAAAGATCTAGCATCATCTAAGAACTTCACGAGAATGGATCCAAGAGGAGAGAGATCTTCTTCTGATAAGAGGATCAGACTTTGGCTATACAAACAGAGCGCGCTATCCGATTCAAGTGTTATTCGACCTTGCCATAATTTTGCAATTTCAAGAAGACCAAGATGGATTGCGGTTAATTCAGCATGTTCCACTGTCGTGAGAGGTACTTCTCGATTGTACTTCAGTTTATTAGAGCATTTGCATCATATCATCTAAACGAATTCTCTATTTTATAGTCTTAAATACACAATTTTTCTAGTTTGTAAAATCTTTATTAAAGATTAAATTGATCACATTTTCTATTTTAAAGATATAATAGAAAATTTACAGAATTTGGATAAATGCAACAAATATAAAGGAAATTTTATAGAATTTGTATTTTACACTAAAAAAACAGAGTATCTGGTGCATTTTAATTTTTATATATCTTTTTTTTTTAGAAACCAACGAATTTTATTAATCAACCAAGTCAGCTAAAGCAGCGGTGATTACATTATTCGGGGGTTGTGCTCCTCATTCAATGACACCCATCGAGTCAACTCCTAGTCGAGCCAACAAATGAGCCGGTACATTACCATTATGTTTAACAAAAGAAAATCGAATCGAAGAAAAAGCAGTCGCCTCCAATTGACAGTCCTGCAACAAGCTACCAAAAGAAGAGAAATCGTCCTCCTGATAGGTTAATCGCTGAACACAAATCAAGTTGTCGCTCTCCACCAGCAAAGTAGATAACCCCAATCTCCGGCCCTCCACCAAAGCCATAATGATTGCTCTCAGCTCTAGCATCAGGATCTCAATGCCTGGGTCGATGCGAAAGGAATAGGCCGCCAAGATAGATCCTTGATAGTCCCGAAATATAAGGCCTATCCCTGACGCATGTGGCATAGCAGATGCATCAACTGATCAACATTGCACTTAATCATTCCATCTGGCGGCTTTGCCCAGTGGTCCCTCAGATTCTGTTATTGGGCTCCATTAAGCGTCTAAGTGGCCTGTTTGAACTCCCGTGCTGCACTAAGTGCCGAAGAACAAACACGAGATACATACACCGTCTGATTATCGTAGATCACACTGCATCGCGCCTTCCAAATGTTCCACATCACCCACACAACCTCTGCTAATTCTTCTGGCGACAACCTGTCCAGAAGAAACATAAAGTAACCCTTAAAGTCCGGAGCTCTCCCCCGCGAAGCCAAGTGTCCAAAATGCGACTGTTCCCACGTCCGTTCCGCTAGATCCCGATGCCACTTCCCCCGCTAGACCCGGTTTGTATAAAGATAGTGCTAGCCGATAACCAGACTTAACCGAGTAGATCCCCCGACGCTCATAGTGCCAAATACGCCTATCCAAATGCCTTCCCTGCGTTATTGGAGTACGTAAAATCGTGTCGCTTTCCCATGCATTAAATCACGCTCTCATCAATAGGGCATTCCACCGCTGAGTCCCGGGAATGAATAAGTCCTTCACCTTACAGTTTGGCGGGAGGTCGTGACTTGTGTGTGAAATACGAAAAACCGAGGAAGATCCACCCATGCATCATGGAACACAAATACCGCAGAGCCATCCCCAACCTGCCACCGAAGCCCACTCATCAACAAATCTCTCCCCTCGAGTATACTACGCCACAAAAATGAAGGCCTCGACGTACGAGTGGCAGCTAAGAATGTACTATTACGAAAATATTTTGTCCAAAGCACTCGCCCAACTAACGACCCCGGATGAAGATGTATTCGCCAAGCTTGCTTTACCAAAAGAGCCAAGTTGAAGCATTCCAAGTCTCTGAACCCCAAACCTCCCAGTGTCTTCGGCATACAACACGTTTCCCAATTTTTTCAGTGGATCTTTCGTGTTTGCCCGTTATCCCCCTAGAAAAAACTCCTAATCTCCTTCTCCAATTCCTGCAAAATAGTTGTTAGGACTTTGAAGCACTGCATAATGAATGTGGAGACCTTGAAATATCTAAAATTTAGTTTTTTTTATGATATCTACTACAAATGATCACAAATTTTATGTTGGACCTGGTGCAAATCCTAGTTGGTGCACCAAAACCAATAGGAATCCAACATTCTAAAATGGATCCCTACCTGTAAAAACTTTCCACCAATATATTCCTTTGAAAATGCTGATTTGGTGGTCCAAAACTTGCACCTGGACCATCCTAAAATTTAACACAAATGATATTAAAATTTCTCGGATATTAAATGTACTTCCTCAAGAATCGGAGTACATTCATAATACTCGTATGGTTGGTAAAATAAAAAATTAAAAAATGTATGGTACAATCTTTGTGTTATGCATTTGCCCAAGTCGTCACACAAGTAAAACATTATAAAGTTTTGTTTATTTTTTAGTCAAATTTCCGCAAATCATGTTTCTATTCGTCGGTTTCAGTTACAAACGCATAAATCATGGGCATCAAAGAGGCTCAAGATTGACCAAACGGTAGAATCTACTCTGCTCTCTCTCTTTTTTTTTCTTCTCAGGACTTCATGCCCTGAAAATTCAACAACTTCTACTTTGTTTTACATCCCAAAAAAAAAGAGTTTCAACAACTTCCTTGAAAAAAAAATAAGAAAGAAAAAGTTTTTTTGATTTTTGATTTTTTTTTTTTTTTGTGAAGAAAGAAAGAGTTAAAAATCAACACCTTAAAAATGCTATGACTATAGGGGAAGTTTTTGTATGGTATAACTATATATATCGAATTGACAAGTAAACAAATCTGGATCACACAGTTTTAATTTAGTTTGAAAATAAAATATCTACAGTTTCCCACATATGTACAATCCGCATATGGTAGACCCAATAACTTCCCATGACTGTAGCTCCTGTACGCAATATTTATTTACATATTTGGAAATCATCTTTTATTTTTTTAAATTTTTATTTAGAATGGATATGCTTTAAAATCTCAATTTCATGAGAAAATTAAATATCTAAAGATTTGTGCGAAACCAGGTGGTGCATCACAAGGAGCAAAGATCCTTTCAAATATTTGATGAAAGTGTTCTCTCATATACAGTTGTTTTTAGACATTATTAACAAAAAAAAAAGGGGGAATGAGGGAGAAGGACAAAAATAATTCATCAATTGAGTAGAAGGACAGTTTTTTGAAACTTTTGCATAAAGGACAAAACTATTTATTCATTGTTGAAATTCACTTGTGTTCGAATTCATTATTTAAATTCAATTGACGAAATTCACCGTCGAAATTCACTAATTTTCAAAATTCATCGTCGAAATTCACTAATTTTCGGGATTCATTGTTAAATTCAACGTTGAAATTCACCGATTTCGGGATTCACTTTAGATTCACCGATTTTCTGGATTCATTGTTTGTCTTCTCGCTATAAAATTATGCAGTTGTCATTCTCCCTATAAAAAATATGTAGTTGTCCTGCATACTTAAAAATATTTGATTGTGTCCTTATCCCTAATTTTCCAAAAAAAAAAACGTAGTTTTGAAAAAAAAAATCTATGATAAGATCATTTTCTCCTTTTGGGTGTGTGATTAGGTCACCTGTATATATAGGCGTATAGTGGCGGACCAGGACTTTTTTTCAACAGGGTCCATAAATATTTAACACAGTAAATAATTTTTTTTCACGGGGTCCGAAATATTTTTCTATAAGGTAAAATGCAGAGTTTTTTTATTTTTAGCGGGGTCCATGGACCCATATGCTCTACCTAGATCCGCCCCTATAGGCGTAGGGTTTGCTTTTTTGAGTGTGTTGTAAATATTTTTCTTTGCTCAAGTTTTTAATAAAGATCATGTTTATACCTAAAGAAGATTTGTGTGAAACACGCTGCACAAGGAGAAATTTCACATATTCCTACTTTTGAATATATATGAAGCGATGCTGGTACACTAGCATTTTGAATGAGTATGAATGATTTGTATATACAGGGCCGGCCCTGTGCTAAGGCCAATGAGACTGTGTGTCTTGCGCCCAATCTGTCACTAACGGCTGATATATTTCGCTTTAAAAAAAAAAAAAATGTGTAGATTTAATCCGATTCAACCTAATATAATATGTTAATTTTCTTTTTTGATAAAGACCCAACCTTTTTTTTTTACTAATTGATAAAGCGCCCAATAAAAATTTTACTTGACCAAAAAAATAGATATATACAAACAAGTTTTATTATTTTTTTTGCATTTACTGATTATAAAACGCGATAAGTGTTGGAAAAAATGTAATCTTAGGATTTGACGAGAATTAGAAACTCCAAGGCACGTTAATAACGTTGTCTTTTAAGAGATGTTTTGTCCCACACGATTTGTCACTAAGGGATCAAATGAAAATCTCTTCGAGGATACATAGGGTGTTTGATTCAAACAAATGACTTGTTTGAATCAAACCCGGAACACTCAAAGTTTTTCTAATGATGTTGTCAAATTTATAGATTTTCGCCTTCATACTTATGCTTTTTATAGGTTGCAAGACTTAAGCGAACGAATGTCTCGTTTCATGTACCGGATGAAAGCATGCAACCCTTACACAAAAAGGTAAGTACATATAAGTTCGAAAATCGCGTATCTCAAAAATGCATATCCTTCATGAATCGATGCATGCAAGTTTTAGGTTTGAGGCGTTGCCCCAACCCTCACGAGTTAATGCCGCCCTCGACCGAAAGTCGAACCCGTTTCGCTATGATAACATTAATTCGTGACGGCAACTCAGTATGTAACGATAACCAAAATATTTATTTATGAAAAATATCTAACAATAAGTATGTTTTAAAATAAAAAAAAATCAACTAAAATGCCCAATTCGAGGGCTTGGTCTTAGGCCCAATACAAGCGAGGGCCGTCCCTGTGTATATATATATATAATATAAATTTATCAAAATTTAAAGAACCAAATGCATGTATTTTAACGTTTCCCCAAACACCCTGAACATAAGTGGTGGTGTGATGACTAGATAGAGAATCCATATGCAATAAGATAAAACACAGATGCAATATAACATAAACAATAACAGACAATAGCTGAAACAATAAGAACACAAGATTTAACGTGGTTTCAGTGTTGTGCCGACTACTCTACGAACAGATAATAGATATTTCATTATGCACAGAAATTCAGATGAATTACACACTTTAAATTGATTACATGTTGAGTATTTATAGTCACAGATCCCTAAACTCTAACCGCAAGGATCTTTGTCTGATCCATCATATAAATACCTGAATGGGTCCCACTACTCACCCAACTTCACCAACCAATGCTCAGACGCAGAACTCAGCTGTGTTCAACACCCTAGGCAGACCTCAACAAACTGCTGACTTTTAGAAGAAACTCAGTTGACTTCACCAATTGACTTTCACATACTTGAACACACTTCTCAGCTGACCATCAAGACACTTTGTTGACAAATCTACACTTTGACATGAACTCTCATTCACAGCCAAACAGTTTGCGTAATCAGATGTACTTGTACCAGATGCATTCGTCAATTCCAGATGTATTGTACTAGATTTCTCCACAGAATCCACTCAGTTGACCTGAGCTTCCAGATTTGCAGATTATAAGCTTTGAATGTTCAGCAAGTCCAAACATAACTAAAAATTGCTCTACGGAACTGGTTTAGTAAACATATCAGCAGGATTCTCCTTGGTACTGATCTTATTTACTACAACCTTCTTCTCATTTCTTAGAAAATGATACCTCATATCAATATGGTTGATTCTCTATGATGAACCTGATTTACTATCACAATAAATCTTAGCTTGATCCTGATGTAGTCCTAAATAACTGACTGGTCCCTTCAACTAAATACCCTCCTTGGTTACTTCAGTAAATGCCATATATTCTGCCACAATAGTTGACAATGCCACTGTGGCCTGAAGAGTTTCTTTCCAACTGACAACTGAATTCCACAAAGTGATAACATAACCAATCATAGATTTTTTGTTGTGCACATCACCTACATAATCAGCATCACAATACCCTGTGACCAAACCTTGAGTATCACCTCCACAAATGAGACCAACATCAGTTGTACCATTAAGGTACTTGAACATCATTTTCACAGCTTTCCAATGTTCCTTTCCAGGTTGAGTCATAAACCTGCTGACAACACTGACTCCATGAGCCGGATCAGGCCTAGTGCACACCATGGCATACATCAGACTGCCAAGTGCACTAGAACATTAGATTAAGTACTCCTTCTCCTTTGCTGATTAAGAAGCATAAACAGATAAATGAACATTAGATTCCATAGGAGTATCTATTAGCTTTGCAGAAGACATGCCAAACTTGGCCAGGATCATCTGTATATAGCCCTGTTGAGAAAAGAACAACTCTTTCTAACTCATATCTCTCCAAATCGCCATCCCGAAATTTTTCTTGGCTGCACCCAAATCTTTCATTTCAAACTCTGCACCGAGAAGGTTCTTCAGATTCTGAATATCAGACTTCTTCTTTGCAGCTATCAACATGTCATCCACATACAGGACAATATAGATATGTGATCCATCTCTCAGCTGACTGTGATACACACAGCAATTATATGGACTTCCATTATAACCCAGCTGGATCATGTGACTGTCAAACCTTTTATACCACTGTCTTGATTCCATAGTTATTCATATAACAAGTTATTCAAACTCATCATACAACTTAACTATGTCAAACTCATCATACGAATTGATGAGTTTGAATCCATCAAACTCGAACAAGAACAAAACTAGGGCTTAATCATACCTTATCAAAGCTTCAACTTTTTGATGTCAAAACGTTGCTCTCTTCACAACGATTCCGGTGCTCGACTCTGATCTGAAAACCGTTATGAATTGACTTAGCAACTGATTGAAAATCCCTCAGCCCTAATCTTGCTCACACACACACGCAGAAGACAAGTTTGGAGGTGGAAAATCTGATTCAAAAGGTTAGGGACTGATTGGGTTTATTTTCCTTAAATAGGAAAATCCCAATAATTAACCTAATCCTTATTTTTCCTTAATTACCCTTACTAATCAGATTTTCTTTCCCTTAAATATATACATATATATCTCGTATTATATACATATAATTTAGCAAAATAAATAAACTCCGAATAAAAAGAACCGAACCAAATATTTCGTTTTCGCAAAATGACACGTCTGTTTTTTTCCCGAAAATCGGAATATTACACAAATACACGGAGACATTCTCCGTACGATTAATAAAAGCAAACTAAATAAAAAATAAAAATAAAAGAGAGTGCAAAACCTCAGTAAGACAATGTTGCACCAAACTTTCTTAAAAAAATAAATGCACCAACCATTATTCCAACTCCATAAAAATGAGATGCGCCCACACACACATCGCCTATCTTCTTTTTTCTTTAATGAATGCCAAACTTTAAAGAAATGCCACGCCTTATTTTGGAGCACTTTGGTTATGGCATGATGAGTGGGCATAATTGATTAGCTGCTGGTCCACTTTTCTCTTAAATATTCTTCAAAGTCTGCTTCATTTACTCTACATGCTTGCTAGTTGCTATTAGCAACACAATCATGTCATTATTTGCAGAGTTGGCCGTAGCCTAGGTTGCATGGATGATGGATACGGATACGTGAATACAGATACATGGATAAACGCGTCGGGTGTGGTTTCTTTTTTTTTTTTAAACATATAGGATATATGTGGGGTTTTACTAATTTTCAACATCGTTCTTCATTTCACATATATATATATGCTAGTAATGAATACGCATATCTGAATCTTGCATCCACCCTTTTTAAATTATAAACCCACGTTCAGGTGTGTATATTCTAAGTATCCGTTGTGTATCTGTGTCGGACACGAGCGTATCCCATACGAGACATGATACTAGACTACTAGACAGTCTAGACTGAAGTATCTGTTCATCAAAGGCCGTGACCCTGTTCATATCCATAGGATCTGGGAATTAAAGAGATTACTACTACCTCCGTTCTAAAATATAAATATGTTTTGCCGTTTTGTTTTTTTCCATAATATATATTCATTTAGAAAACCAATGAAATATTTATTATATCTTTCTTCTTTTATTCTTCATTTATTATATACTCACCTAATTTTCACTACTTGTATTAATAATAGTTAAATGTCATTTTAGAGTTTTTCATCAAAATTAATGACACAAAACCAACTTTCTTAATATGTCATGAAAGAATATTTACTACTCCCTCCGTTTCTAATTATACGTCGTGTTTGAGAAAAACACAAAATTAAGAAAGTGATTTATTGTGTTGACTTTCATTACAAAGTATTAAAAAAATCTCAAAAAGTGTAGTGGTGTATTAAATATGAAAAATTGATTGGTTAAATGAGCCTAGAAAGTTGAAAAGTAATATTGAAAAACAGAAAGAGTATTAAAATATGTATTGGAAATATAACTACAACATATAAAAGGAAAATTTTAATTTGACAACTGCGACATATAAATAGGAACGGATGGAGTATTAATTTCAATTGTACATTTATTTTTACTTTACTTGCTGTTGAAAATGGAGATCCATCTGACACATGCTCAACATGTATGACTGTATGAGAGCAGCAGTAGTGTGACACAATTATGGAGAGGTTCTTTCCTTTTTGTTGTCAGAATAGAGTACTCATTGTACCAAAAAGCAAATAACGAAGAGGAAATAAAGATTTTTTTTTTTTTAGATATTATCTATCACATTCTCTATTTTAGACAATCAAAGAGAATATGGTCCGGAAGAAAACGCAGCCAAACAAAACTAAAAAAAATAAAATTACAGGACCTTAAAAAATATTATATTAATAAAAAAAATAGATACATTTATACATAAAACTAGGAAGGAAAAATATATCATTAGATTAAAGTTTAACATTATTTAAGATATTTTGTCGTGCAACGGTTATATTAAAGTTGTATCAAGTGACATATATTAAAGCATTTTATTTTTTACTTTGTTTCACATAATATATTTTTACCGTGTGTGAGATATTAAAAATTAACAGTCATAATGTATGACACTTCATACAATTTTCCTACAAGTGTTGTATCGTGAAAATTTGTCATATTATTTTAATAAATATACAAAGAAAAATTGTTGGTAATTTAAGTGTTACCATATTCATTTATGTAATCGGGGTTTGGTACAAAGATGGGTGAAGTCGGAATGTTATTATATGAGTTTGGAGATACGGAGTGTATGCTCATATAAGTATTTACGAGTTCTGATTTAAATGATTAAGTATAGTTCGGAAAATCACTTAAAAGGTGAAAATCCACTTACAGACCAAAATTCAGAATTTGGAAAAAAAAAGCGGTGACAAAGTGTCTTTGTCACCACAAAACCTCCCTTTGTGAGAAAAATTTGTTCACAAATTTGAACAGAAAGTTTTGGCCGTTTTTGGGGTTTCACAGTGGCCACACAAAGCCGCTGTGTGGCCAAATCTAATTGATGTGTCTTTTCATCCTTTTCAACTGACTTATGTATGTAACTTCTTTCCATAAGTTGCATACATAAGAGGTCGGTTTTCCACCATTGTAATCATTCATTTTAAGTGCTTTAAACATAGTGGGATTTTGCACATCATCTTTGAGAGTCAATAACTTTCTAATAAAAACCTCCATTATTATTCTTCTCTTTTGGTGCCAAAAAGTGAAGGGAAACGTAGTCTTATCTCACAGAAGTATTTGTGTAACCCAAGGCATCTTATAAGGGTCAAATAACTTTTGTAGGAAAGTGTTAATCACGATTCTACGTTATATCAAGCATATCATATTTTCTGTGTTATCTGCGGTTTTGTGTTGACATTGTTGTTCCTTGAAATCCAAATTTTTACAACAATCTACAAAAGTTATTTTCTTAATTTCTGCAATGTCAATAGTCAAGGAGATGACTGCAAATTTCGGAAAGTTGGAAAAGTTCGAAAGAGTCAATTTTCGAAGATGGCAGAGAAAGATGCATTTTCTGTTGACGACGTTGAAGGTGGTGTATGTACTAAGTACACCTATGCCTGAAGTATTGGATGATGGACCTTTGGAGGAACTGAGGAGGAAGAACAAATGGGAGAATGATGACTACATCTGTAGAGGTCACATTCTAAACGGTATGTCTGATTCTTTGTTTGACATTTATCAAAATGTTGAGTCTGCAAAAGAACTTTGGGATTCACTAGAGTCTAAATACATGAATGAAGATGCCTCTAGTAAAAAGTTCTTGGTTGGTAATTTCATGAAGTATAACATGGTAGATTCAAGGTCGGTAATGGAACAATATAATGAATTACTGCGCATTTTGGGTCAATTTGCACAACATAAAATGAAAATGGATGAGTCTATTTCGGTGTCAAGCATTATAGATAAGTTACCACCTTCATGGAAAGATTTTAAACACATGTTAAAGCACAAAAAGGAAGAATTATCTCTGGTAGAACTTGGTAGTCACTTGCGTATAGAGGAATCTCTAAGGTCGCAAGAGGGCGGTAAAACCAAGGGTAAAGAGATAATGGATTCGACATCTATCAATATGATGGAAGCCGGCGAGTGTTCATATAAGAACAAAGGGAAAGATAATAAAAAATCTTCCAAAAACAATGGCAAAGATACCAACAAAAAACCAAAAGGTGCTTGTTGGAATTGCGGTAAAACTGGACATTTCAGAGTTGATTGTCGAGTAAGGAAGAAAGGACCAAACAACAGTTCGGGGCAAGGGTCTAAGGACCAAGGTGCTCCTAAACATTAAGGTCAGAATGTTACTTGTAGATTTAATTCGAGTGTGAATTATGTATCACTAATTTCTGAGGCATTTTATATGCAGGATGATGATGTTGCTTGGTGGATTGACTCGGGTGCAACGAGACACGTTTGCAAGGATCGAAGCTGGTTTAAAAACTATGAACTTGTGGTCGATGGATCCATGCTACTTATGGGAAACGAATCAAGGGCTGCCATAGTTGGAATTGGAAGTGTTGTTTTATCTTTTAGTTCTGAAAAATGTATTAGTTTAAAACAAGTGTTGCATGCTCCGTGTATGTAAAGAAGGTTATAAACAAGTATATGAATCGGATAAGTACATTTTAAGTAAGTGTGTTGTATTTATTGGATTTGGTTACTTATGTAATGGTATGTTTATGTTGAATATTCAGCATGATGTTGTAAATAATGTTGTTGCTAGTCATGATGCTAATAATTCTGTTTGTGGCATGCTCGGTTGGGACATGTTCATTATAAACGTATGTTGGTGATGTCTAAAAATGAGTTAATTCCTTCTTTTGACATGAATATGAATAAGTGTAATATTTGTATGTTAAACAAAATTGTTAGACAACCTTTTCAAAGTGTTGAAAGGTCGTCTTCCGTTTTGGAACTCATTCATAGTGATTTATGTGATTTTTGTGCTACGCCTTCTCTTGGTAATAAAAAATATGTAGTGACTTTTATAGACGATTGCACACGGTTTTGTTATGTGTTTTTACTTCATTCTAAAGATGAGGCAATCGATAAATTCAAAATCTATAAAAGTGAAGTTGAGTTGCAATTAACCTCTAAAATAAAAAATTGCGTACCGATCGAGGTGGTGAATACTTTGATCCAACCTTTTTTGGTCATGTGGAATTATACATGAGGTTACTGGCGCCTTACACACCGAAAGAAAACGGTATAGCGGAAAGGAAAAACCGTACTCTTAAAGAGATGGTTAATTACATGCTATCTTACTCAGGATTGAGTGAGGGATTTTGGGGAGAAGCAATGTTAACGGCTTGTTATTTGCTGAATAGAATTCCTAATAAAAGGAATCCTATTACCCAATATGAACTTTGGTTCAAAAAGAAACCAAACTTGAATTATCTACGAGTTTGGGGATGTAGGGCTGTTGTAAGGCTCACCATGCCTAAGATTAAAACCTTGGGTGAGAGAGGCATTGATTGTATATTCATTGGATATGCTATGCATTCCAAGGCTTATAGGTTCTATGTTATAGAGCCTAATGATTCAGTTGATGTTCATTCGGTGATTGAGTCAAGAGATGCCATCTTTGATGAACATCGGTTTACCTCTATACCGAGGCCAAAGGATATAACTCCTACTATTGTTGGAGTAGAGAACAACAATGGTGTTGATTCTCAGGATGAGCCTTTCGAGCTTCGTAAAAGCAAAAGGGCTAGGAAACCAAAATCTTTTGGACCCGACTATCAAACTTATTTGGTGGAAGGAACAAGAGATGAAGTAGGATTTCAATACTCATATTGTTATAATATTGATGAGGATCCTAAGACGTTTAAGGAGGCTATGGAGTCTCGAGATGTGTCATTTTGAAAAGAAGCCGTCAATGATGAGATGGATTCCATAATGGGAAATAACACGTGGGTACTTGTGGATCTTCCTCGTGGTTGCAAACCTTTGGGTTGCAAGTGGATCTTTAAAAGAAAGATGAAAGTTGACGGCATTTGTCGACGTATAAAGCCGATTGGTAATTCAAGGCTTTAGACAAAAGGAAGGTATTGATTATTTTGATACCTATGCACCGGTTGCTAGAATCTCCACAATTAGATTGTTGATTGCCCTAGCTGTTGTTAACAATCTGGTGATCCATCAAATGGATGTTAAAACAGCCTTCTTAAATGGAGATTTAGAAGAAGAAATTTATATGAAACAACCGGAAGGGTTTGTTATGCCTGGAAATGAGCATAAGGTATGTAAGCTTGTTAAATCATTGTATGGGCTTAAACAAGCTCCTAAACAATGGCATCATAAATTTGATGAAGTTGTCTTGTCTAATGGTTTTATGCTTAACCAATCAGACAAGTGTTTATATAGGAAATTTGACAATACCGGTAATGGTGTAATAATTTGCTTATATGTTGATGACATGTTAATTTTTGGAACTAACCAAGAACAAGTTGACCTTTGTAAGGCCTTTTTGTCATCAAGTTTCTCTATGAAAGACATGGGGGAGGCGGATGTGATTCTTGGAATCAAGATCAAACGGAGTGACAAAGGGATCTCTTTGACACAATCTCATTATATTGAAAAAGTTTTGATGAAATTCAATTGTGAAAATTCTACTCCAGCCAACACTCCCATGGATCCTAATGAGAAACTCATGCCTAATATGGGAAATCCGATATTACAAGTTGAGTATTCTCGGGTGATAGGATGTTTGATGTATGCTATGACTAGCACACGTCCGGATATTGCTTATGCGGTTGGAAAGCTAAGCAGGTTCACGAGTAATCCGAGTAGTCATCATTGGCGTGCGGTAACTCGTGTACTAAGGTATCTTAAGTTAACCAAGGATTTTGGCTTGACTTATGTTGGACATCCTTCAGTAATAGAAGGGTATTCAGATGCTAGTTGGATATCCAATGTAGAGGATCATTCTTCTACAAGTGGTTGGGTGTTTTTGCTTGGAGGAGGTGCCATTTCTTGGGCTTCCAAAAGCAAACATGTATTACTAGCTTCGACTATGGAGTCGAATTTGTTGTCTTAGCGAAGAAATTTAAAAGAGAGGCGAGTAGCTTAGTAATTTGATATATGAAATTCCATTATGGCCTAAACCGATTTCACCTATTTCTATCCATTGTGATAGTGCATCTACCTTGTCTAAAGCATATAGTCAAGTGTATAATGGTAAGTCGCGACACCTGGGCGTAGACATAGCGCGGTACGTGAGTTGATCACTCATGGGGTGATTTCGGTTGTGTTTGTGAGATTTCAACATAATTTAGCCGATCACTTAACCAAAGGATGGGTTAACGGGATGGGTTTACAACTCATATAAATCTTGGTAATAGGATACCCAATTCCCCTCTAATACAATGTTAGAGGCAGAATTCAATGTGGAAGGCCTATTGTCTTAGATTTGAGCACATTAAATTGTCCCGAAGGTATGTGCTATGACCTGCAAGATTAGGTTGAAGTGTTTCTTCTTAATGAGTCTTTTGACAAAGTGCTATTGCAGGTGCACGATTAATAAAAGATTCACCTATATGAGTATGAAGTTTGGCCGCTTCAAGGTAGTTCGAGAGTTGGCTTTCTATATGCTCATGAATGGATATAGACACAAGGCCTGTTTAATTAGTGTCAAGAATAAACTTTTGGAGTTATCTTAACTCATGTGTATGTTATCTTCATGTATTCAAAACGTGTAAAGGGGTTCAATGCTTAGACAAACCCCAATACTCGAATATTTGAAATGTGTAATATTACTAGGTGATAATTCAATCTTCGTGACATTATCATTGATACATGAGTTGTTATGTTTTGACTGTTCTTCAGCTAAGCCAAGGATTACACTTAAATGGGGGAGGATTGTTGGTAATTTAAGTGTTACCATGTTCATTTATGTAATCGGGGTTTGGTACAAAGATGGGTGAACTCGGAATGTTATAATATGAGTTTGGAGATACGGAGTGTATGCTCATATAAGTATTTACTGAGTTCTACGGATTTAAATGATTAAGTATAGTTCGGAAAATCACTTAAAGGATGAAAATCCACTTACAGGACCAAAATTCAGAATTTGGAAAAACAGGACAAAGTGTGCGACATCATGTCCACAAAGCTCCGCTAAGAGAAAAATTTGTTCACAAATTTGAACAGAAAGTTTTGGCCGTTTTTGGGGTTTCACAGCGCGCCGCTTTGTATTCAAATTCGAATTGGTGTGTCTTTTCATCCTTTTCAACTGACTTATGTATGTAACTTCTTTCCATAAGTTGCATACATAAGAGGTCGATTTTCCACCACTGTAATCATTCATTTTAAGTGCTTTAAACATAGTGGGATTTTGCACATCATCTTTGAGAGTCAATAACTTTCTAATAAAAACCTCCATTAGTATTCTTCTCTTTTGGTGCCAAAAGTGAAGGAAAACGTAATCTTATCTCACGAAGTATTTGTGTAACTCCAAGCGTCTTATAATGGTCAAATAACTTTTGTAGGAAAGTGTTAATCACGATTCTATGTTATATCAAGCATATCATATTTTCTGTGTTTTCTGCGGTTTTGTGTTGACATTGTTGTTCCCTTGAAATCCAAATTTTTACAACAAAAATTATCACAAATACAACATCTAATCACACACATTATTCCCACAATCCTTCTATATTTTTCCTCCATTTATCTTGTTCCACATCACCATTTTATCGACATAGAATATGCAATTTTCCTCCTACCCATTACGTTTGCTCTGAGCTGAGCATCATGGATACTCCCGATCCAACCAATCAATGATGGGCATCCTATATCATTTTTTTCCGTGTATGCGTAAGCATTTTCATAATTTAGTTTGTGCATTAATTTCTTGAAAGATAAAGATATATGGTGATTTTTCCTCAGCGACGTCCATGAAAAAAAAATCCGGGTTTTGGAGCATTTCCATTTGTTGATGGATCTTGATTTTTGGCGTAAATCTTTTTCCTCTCTTCCCAATCCTTTTGTGTTTGTTCAACTCCAATGAGTGATCGATCTTCACTACCGCTGCACGTATTTTCGGAAATTTCTCAGAATACGTATTTCCGGCTCTTTCGGAAATCTTGTTGTGCTTTATGAAATAATATCTCGGTCTCATAAAAAGTGTCCACATTTGAAGAAAGTTTTGTCCCATAAAAAGTGTCCATTTAAAAAACCATTACATAATTTAATGCTCATTTTCCAAACATACCCCTAGCCTAGCATTTATTGGTGTATGTTAATTTCATATTCCAAAACAAGTATTAATTATAAGATAGGGGTATATATGTCTATTACTACTAAAACACAACACATTAATTGACTTTCTTAATATGTGTGAATAATAGAATGTGAACATTTTTTATGGGACAGATGTGGTAATTAATAAAGGCTCGAATAATTAATTGCGTGGATTAATGTTAATTGATGTGCTATTTAAGTTGTGGTTTTTGGTAACAAAAAAAAGAAGTTGTGGTTTCAGCATTTATCATAAGAAAATTCAATAATGATGGGGTTGTAGGAGAATTGTTGGATAAAGGTTTTAACAACCCTGCAGGCTGCATTGGTGTTGGATTTGATAATGCATAATTACTCGTCTACTTATCCAACTTTGTGTTAACTTTGTGCATTGATAATACTCCTCACGTTCTTATTTAACTGTCACAGTTGTTAAAACACATATTAAAAATGGTAGTTAATGATTTGACTTAACATTAAAAGGACAATAACACCTCCTTAAATATAATTAATGCAATGCTGTTTTCAATCTACACTCCTTAATAAGTAATGGTAGCTGTAGAAAAAATAATAAATAATATTTTAAAAATATAACTATGACAGATAAAAATAAATTTTTACTTTTGGCAATTACGACATTTAAATAGGAACGACAGTTAAATAGGAACAAAGTGTGTTTTGTAATTTTATTATTATTATTATTATTATTATTATTATTATTATTATTATTATTTTGTACTTTCGTAAAAAGAAAATCAGAGAAAATTATATATTTCTTTATTAAATGCATAGGTTCAACACAAATTTTCACTCGATTTTCTATTTTTACAAATAAATAAAATAAAATAAAATTAAACAA
Source organism: Gentiana macrophylla (assembly GCA_026214975.1). Taxonomy (NCBI): domain Eukaryota; kingdom Viridiplantae; phylum Streptophyta; class Magnoliopsida; order Gentianales; family Gentianaceae; genus Gentiana; species Gentiana macrophylla. The sequence goes on from CM047806.1 coordinate 28,365,596, forward strand.
AAGAAAATTGTCAAAAAGGACAAAATCAATGTATTGATTGACATTTAGTACATTGGAATGAATCTAATGCCAAAAAAATAAATTGTCATTCTACTGGACGATTATGTATTTCTTACGTTTTTGTTTTTGCTTTTGTTTTAGTGGATTTATTTGATATTAAAAAGTGTTAGTGCATTAGTTTTATTGGATTTGTTTGATAGTGGAATTGATGTCATTAAGGTGTCTTTTGTCCCTTTTCATTATTTTTCATTTCACTTGTCATTTTTGACAATTTATTCTTCATTATTGTCTTTTATAACCTTCAGGTGTCTTTTGTCCCTTTTCACTATTTTTCATTCAACTTGTCATTTTTGACAATTTATTCTTCATTATTGTCAAACAAAAACATACGTAAGTCTCGAACCCATGACTAAAGGATAAGTAACAAAGCTTCTAACCAGTTGAACTAAATAAATAATTGTTATAGAAATTATCTGAAATAATATACATATACAGATATATTATTATAAGAGAGGTATATTAATAATTTCGCCCAAAAATTTAAATGGGAGCCATGCACATAGGCGGGTCTACCTTGAGCATATGAGGTTTACGGACCCTGTTAAAAATAAAAATACTCTACATTTTACCTATAAAATAATATTTCCAACTCCATAAAACAAATTATTTATTTTGTTAAATATTTACTGACCCCACTAAAAAAAAATTCTGAATCCGTCACCGGCCATGCACCACCGTTACAATGCTGGTCCGTCGGTCCGTCCATGATGGATGGGAAAATAAAACAAAAGGCGAGAATTACAAAGACAAAATTCAATTATAGTTTGACATTTTTCATTCAAATTTACACGTTAGACTGAAAACATCATCTCCATAATTAAGTCCTTACCCCCTCACAAAAAACAATATTAAGTCCTTGTATCATTCATTACATATTTAGACAATTTTCACAAATAAAAGTTGTCAAATGTGAGAAAATCTAAAAAGACATATTTGTACCAAGGTACATACCCTAGTGGTCGTTACTAGAATCTACTCGGATTCCCGTGTTTGGAGACTCAAATTTGAATCCCCTCCCCGTAGTATTTAGGCTTTTCGTTTCCCGAAAAAAAAAATAAATAAATAAATAAATAAAAACCAGACACATTCAATAAAAATGAATGCAATATACTTCTCTTGTGGCATTGTCATAATGAGGTGGACCCTAAATTTCACCGAATAAAAATACTTCCATAAAATCTGTACAAATCTAGAAACTTTTGTGATAGAAACTTTTAAATTTTCCGTTTATATATTTATATACCACACATTGAGGCTTATGTGAACGGGTTACTCGTTAACTATCCTATTCGACTCGAAAAAAAGTTTATCTTGATTTAATTTTTTTGAGTTTGAGTTCAAATCGAGCTATTTGAATAGTTAACCAAGCATCCTGAGTTTCAAACTACAATAATCGAGTAACTTGCAAAGTTAATTGATCTGCATTAAATAGTTTGAATTTTTTTTTATGCAAGAAATTTATTATATTTATTATTAAATATTATTTTATATAAATAAATCATTGTTAATCGAGTATTAGACGAGTAAAGCTTGATCTTCTCATATTTATAAAAGTTATACAAATTCTAAAAAAATAATCAAGATCACTAATTGAGTTAAATTATTATATAGAATATTTAACAAATCGAGTCGAGTATATCGAGTATTTAACGAATTGAGTTTGATTTTGCCTTTTTAAGGCTTAATTAAGATCAAACAGGGTTTCGAGACTGAGTTTTTTTAAGTCATATATCGAGCTCCATCCTAGGCAATAATAACTCGATTCGGCTTGATTAAACCCTAATATAAATATCAAAGGGGGTAATCACAAATTCATATCACTCTTTATAAATATATACAATTTCTTCCCTTCTCTTTTTCTTCATCCCCATCTCTCATGGCTGATTCTTCCAAAATCTCCTTCCTCCTTTTCCTTTTTACCTTCCTAATTTCACGCCAAATTTATGCCAGAGAAAGCCAATTCTTCAACAAAATCCCCAGTAATAACAACAACAACAATGTTGCAACAGCAGGTGAAAATCAACCAAATCATGAAGATCCTCTAAACAAGGCGGCTGCTGATCAAGAACCAACCTTTATCCCTGAAAATGAAAACGGTGGCTACGGCCTCTACGGCCATGAATCCGGCCAACTTCCTCCCACCACCACCACCACAACCACCACAAACAATGATCCCAGTGGATTTTTACCCAAGTATTTACCAAAGAATTACAACACTGTGGCTTACGTCACTCAACCTGAAGGTTATACCCAGCCCAAAGCCACTAGCAACAACAACCATTACAATGCCGGGAGTGCCTACTACAGGGATCAATCACAGGACTACTCTGCCTCCGCCGCCGCCGCCGCCGCCAACGGCGTCGACCACAGATCATACTACCCCACTAATTACAATGCCAACAGATATAATTCCGAGCAGCAGCAAAGTGTGAATCAGTTCAAGTTGGATCAAAAAGGTAATTACAATTACAACACAAATGCTGATAACTCAAACTACTACAATTCCAATGTTGAGAAGCAGGGGATGAGTGACACAAGATTCATGGAGAATGGCAGGTATTTCTATGATATCAATTTGGAGGAGAATAATAACAGATACCCTTTTGAAAATCCAACAACATTTGGTGACCAGTACAGCAACAAGATTAAAGGTGGATATAATTCAAGAACATTTGGTGACCAGGACAGCAACAAGATTAATGGTGGATATAATTATGGAAGCAACAATGAGAATTCTTATGAGTTCAATGGATTTGAGAGTCAGGGTGAGCAGTTTCAAGACTTCCAAAATCAAAGGGCTCTGCCTTGAATCTTACACCACCAGATCATGGACCATCATCAAGTGTCAAATTAAGTGTGATGTATGTACTAGGAAACAAAGTATACAATTTGTTTTCTTGTATAAATGACACATTTGATGGTTCTATATTAATAAACTCTTTATAGTTAAGAATCTTTCTGAACTAGTTAATTAAGTATATATGTTATAGACTTTATTTTAAATATATTTTGCTAAATTTTATGTTGTTTAAGTTATGTTGAAGGCTTGCAAGTTTTCAAGATTTCTTTATTGGCTGGTTTCATCAACTGTTTGAGACTTTCTGGTCAATCCTCAGCTTGTTGGTTTAGGATAGAAAATTGTGGAAGATGAATGATTATAATTTCTGCTATTGGAGATTTGAAGGGTAAATAGCACTTAAATACCCCGATCTTTAGGTTGTGGTTTGCAATGGATGGTTTATTTTTGGGAAGAGAAGATTTCTATTACCTTTTTTTAGGGCTATGATTTTTTTTTTCTTTTTTTTTTTTTTTATAGGAGGGGCTATGATTTCTATTACCTAAAAATGAGAGGATTAAATTTTGATAAAGTTGTGGCGATAAAGGGGCGCGAAATCCTTACGCGTGTGATATTCAAGAGTGACATTTCCGTCTCACGGTCGGAAATTGATGAAAATGTGAATAAAAAATAATAATTAAACAATATAAATGATAAAAACATCTAACGAAATATGAATATCAAGTCACAACTTTAACCTAAATATCAAGTATTTTACACTATTCACTCCAGATTTGAATAAATTGTAAATTCATTTTATTTTCTGAGATTTTGATCATGCTGAAGAAAAAAAAAAAAAAAAAAAAAAAAGAAGAAGAAAATATGTCGGCTCAGATCGGTGCTTGTCGGTCTCATCGGTCTCTACGGGTGGTGCTACTGGTTGTTTTTCTTTCGTTTCGGTTATGGTCATCCGCGATAAGACGGATTGTTTTCATATTATTATCTTACCAAATCGAGTTATAACTTTTCACGGCATGCATTTGAGTCTGGTTAATGTTTTGCCCCAATGTTATTTTCTTTTCATATTGTAGCTATTGTGATGTCCAGTGGCAGGCTGGTAATGGTCCGGTGGTTGTCCGGTGTTTGTTCCGGCTGATGTCCGGATGTAAAACTTTGTATGTGTTGTTGTTTCTAATAGTAAGATTTCTTTCATTTCTGGGAAAAAAAAAAAAAGAAAAAAAATTGGATTAAGAAAAGCAAAACAAAGCAAACAATTTTTGAATATTTTGGACCAATTTTTTGGATTATGAAAAGCAATAAAGCAAAGGCAACTCTGCTTTTGAATTTTTTTTATTTTTTTTAAAAGAAGAGTGAATACAAAGTGTGTAGTTAATGATTATTTATCATATGCTTTTACCAAAGGTTGTGAGTCGATTATTTATCATATGCTTTTACCAAAGGTTGTGAGTCTTGATCCACCAACCAAAAAAAGTGTAAATTAATTATATTGGCCCCATATTATGGATATCTTGTTTGATGTAGCTTACCCATACCTACTTTGTGAGGGTGATAAATAATTCGTACTGTCCTTTGTTGGTTCTTTTTCGGTTTATCTCGCCGTGATTTCGGTTGATTAAATTTATAAAAATAATACTACCTCCGTTTTTTCTAATGTAAATCAGTTGAAACTTTTTTCACACAAATTAAAAAATTGGTTAAATTAGTTACGTGTCATTAATTTTAACTAAAAAATCTAAATTGATCCCTGACTGTTGTTAATGTAAAGTAATAAAAAATGTGTGATTATATAATAAATGAAGAGTAATAGTAAGAGAAAAATGTAATAAATGTGTCATTGGTTTTCTAAATAGAATTTCATTATTGGGACAAAATCAAAAAACTATACGGACTTATATTTTGGGACGAATGTAGTAATCCTTAAAAAAAAAAACCTATAAAAATTTATTTATTTAGTATGGCGCCGAAAATGTATCAGGGCTCATGCGATTCACCGAAGCGACGAGACCTATTTGCCATAGGGGCAAAACAATCTCTTTGAATATTATATTTTGACAAGATAAGTGATGCTTTGATCCAATCTTCAATATAGATGTGATATCAAGATTTTAAATATGCGGATAAATTGTGAGTAAATCACGATTAATGATATTTGCCATAGATGGGGCATGGGAAAATAAATTAGGGAACACTTTCTTCTCACGCATCTTTTCTCTCTCTGGGTTTTAAAGTGCAGACCTTTAAAAGGTTTTCTCAATCCTAATAAGTCGACGTTGGATCAATGGTTGACCATACATCTTTTTTATGACAATCTTTCCATGGTCATTTATGGGACTCCTTGCAATACCTTGTTTGTTTTCCCTATCTGAAGTGTCTGGCTCTCCAATAATGAATTGTTTTTAAGAGAACTTCTCCTCCTCCTAAAAACAAGGTTCTGACATCCCATGCAGGTCTCATCATGTAGAATCTTTACTGCACGTTTTTCGAGATTGTGGGTGGATTTATAATGTGTGGAAAAAAGTGGTCACGCCGGCTAATCATCGTCGGTTCTTTGGAAATATGGATAACCGTGACTGGGTGGATGACTGTCTAAGCTATGATATGCACGGGAATGGTGATATATTTCAATGGAGTTTGGTATTGGCGAAACCAATGGTTACACCGAACGGGCGCTCAACGCCCTCCGGTGGAGGTGTTTGCCTCGCAAGCTGTTCGCAGGGTCATGAAGTTGAAAATAGTCTGACATAGATAGGCTTTTCATAGTGCAATTTACTATGTATATAGTTATAAGTGTTTGAACTGGTGGACGTGTGTTGTACATATGTTTTTTCATTTTAATGAAAGATCCGGTTTATACAAAAAAAAAAAAAAAAATGCCACTACTCTTCATTCGGCCTTTGAATATGTCACTAATATTGGTAAGGCTATTCACCCGAATGAAATCAAGAGCCCTATTATAGATGGGAGGATCCCCCCGACGGCTCATTCAAATTTAACTCAGATGCTAACAACTCTAGTGCGGAGGATCTACCTCGATTGGTGGGGTTTCACTGAGCTTTTTAATATTTTTTGTGCAGAGCTTAAAGCAATCATAAAAGGCTTTCGGTTGGCATGGCAGATGTATTTTAAAGGAATTATTCTAGTGTCCGACTCTTTATCTGTTGTGGAGCGTGTCCACAAAAAATCGTTTGAGTTCTTATGAGGGGGATATAATTGACGATCGGAGAAGTTGGACTAGTAGAGAATGGTGAGTCCGCCTTCGGCACATCCCGTGAAGGCAATAGAGTTGTTGACATGTAAGCTAGTTTGGGAAAAAGCTGGTCTTGTGATGTGCTTCTAATGGAAGATCCTCCCGACCACGTTCAATGTATTCTGGAGGATGACTTTAAGTCTTGCCATAGTAGTTTTTGGGCTTTATACCCCTCTTACTTACCCAAAAAATAAAAATAAAAAAGAAATCTCACAATAATGTGAGAGTCATCCAGAGTAGTTTTTTTCTTTAGGAAAGTTGCACCCACATTATATGGTGTGTTTGTCCATTAATCTGGTTGTAAATAGTTCTTTCATTTGTAATAACAAAATGAGTTCCGTTGACGCTACATCATCATTTCCGACACCACATCTACTCATAAACTTTCGGTCCTGTGGAATCGAGAAAAACTTGAAGCTTTTATTCCTAGTCGGGGCCTCTGACAAGAAGGCCCCATAGCACCGTATCTATTTGTGCTATGTATGGAGGTCCTTAGTACCAAAATTAATTAGGCCGCAACTTGCAAAAAATGGAAACCCCTTGAAGCTCTCTCGGAAAGGCCCTCCTATTTCCAACATGTTTTTTTGTGGATGATCTACTTTTATTTGGTGAAGCTTCAGAATCTCAAGCCAGGATTATAGAGGAAGTGCTTCTAGAATTTTGTCAATGTTCTGGGCAAAAAAATCAGTACCTCAAAATCCAGTTTTTACACTTCCAGCAACGTAGGTCACCAAACGATTTTTGCCATCTCACGGTGTTTGCGGATGACTCACACAGGGGAATTAAGGAAATATCTTAGAATTCCCCTTGCTCCAGAGAAAAAGAGTATCACATTTTGGATTTGTAGAGGACAAGATAAGAAGTAAATTGCAAAATTGGAAGTCAAAATGTCTCTCGAAAGCCGGTAAGCGAGTACTTATCCAAAGCTCCTTAACAACACAATCGTTTTACCTTATGCAAACCATGTTGTTGCCTAATACTACATTGCAAAACTTAGAAAGAATTTGGAGGCAATTTTTTTTGGGGATGATGATAGTGGTCGTAAAATGCACACTATAGCTTGGGACATAATTTGCCAACCAAGACAGGCCAGTGGATTGGGGTTTAAACGACTATATGAAATGAATATAGCCTTTTTAGGGAAGTTGGTTTGGGACCTTGTAATGCAAAAAGATACATTATGGGTTAAGGTGTTAACCCACAAATATAGGGAATTAACGACTGTGGCTAAGGTTGGTAGCTCACCAACGTGGCGTAGAATCTGTAAGACGTATTCTCATTTGCGAGAAGGCCTTGATAAACAACACAGTGATTTTAGATGGAAAGGTGACCCAAAAGGGAAATATACGGTGGCTTCGGGTTATGCCTTGATGCGCCCTCATGTATCCTCTTCAGACCTGGGATATTTGGAAACGGATTTGGGCCCTAAAAGTGTTGGAAAATTTTGATACTTAGGAATTTGACTGACAAAGATGAACTCCAAGGCATGCGAATGCGTTATCTTTAAAGAGATGTTTTGTCCCACGCAGTTGTCACTTAGGGATTCAAACAAAAATCTTTTTCAGGATACAATGAAGGTGTTTGATTCAAACAGTGGCTTGTTTGAATCAAACCCGATGACACTCAGAATTTTGTCTGATGATGCTTTTTACTTATGAATAAATTTGTTTGCATGCTGGTGCCTTTTATAGGCTGAAGGAACCCATAAACGAAATGATGTATTCCCACACGAAAGGGTAAGGGTCATCACCATTCGCATGTGAGGGTGCATCAATTCGAAAAACATGAATTCTGAAGATGCATGAATCCCATGTATCTGTTTAGCTTTCGGTGGCGTTGCCTCCGAGCCCTACGAGTTGGCGCTGCCCCTCGACCCTGCAAAGGGACGCTGCCCCGTCGATCCACCGCGACCTGACCGGGCAGGTCGAACCCCGTTTCCTTGCGAAACATTAACTAGTACGTCAACTCGTATACAAACGATAATTAAAATATTTACTTATGGAAAAATATCTAACAAAAAGGTCCAACTAGAGGTAGCTATGTGGTGTGGAATATAGTACATGGTGCTCTCCCGATTAATCTCATGTTATACTCACGACACGTTATTGATGATCCGAGATATAATGTGTGTGAGGAAACCGATGAGTCAATCCTTCATGCACTTTGAGATTGCAACTGGATGACGGCGATCTGGAATCATTGTGTGCCCAGATAACTAATAACTTAAAATAAAATAAATGCATAAATTAAAATTTATTCTAATATAATATATATAGATATATAAATATATATAGATATGCATAAGTTGCGAAATATATATATAGATATAAATATATAGATGCCAAATATATTTTTAGAGAACTAGCCAAAGTTTATATAATTGATTTATACGATCTTTTCAGTGAATGGAATGTGCTCGATCTTTCTTTTATATTAGGTTAATTGAGTAAATGAAACGGTGCACTCTGGCAGGTTAACAATTCCTCCTCACATTAGCGTCACGAAAATTGTCATATGTCCATTGTCATCACCCAAATCCACAATCTATTACGGTTTTTCCGAACAGGTCCGAAAGTACGATTCTACCCTTGAATAAAAGGAGTCATTCCGTTCGTCAAACGGTCAATTTTATTAAAAGGCTCCGGTTGTCAAAGCCGGGCGATTCAACTTTCCGGTTTAAGTTTCAATTAACTGATGAGTTAACATTATTACGATCTTGAGTACAAATTTTAATAAGATTTATCTTTTTAGGACAAATCTGCCCCCAAATAGGAAACTGGATTCCGTTGTCACGTTTTCACTCGGCCAATTTTTACCCTCCGGTTTTTCTATTAACGAGTTCATAACTTAATTACGAGGTGTCAATTCATAATTAGATTATGAATTCTTTCAAGTCAAACTTTATTAATAGAAAAAGATTCAATTAGCTCAATTTTATTCAATTTTACTTAGACAACATTCCTTTACCGAAAAGATCGAAATAAAACGATTACATAACTTTGGCTAGTTATTAGATTTAGCCTACTAACATTATACGAAAGATAAAAACAAACATAATAAACATAAATACTTTAGAAATTTTACCCGATTACAACGATTGAATCAGAAGATGTATTTTTCCGGATGCTACATCAACTTCAACAACTTCGATCTTCTGGAAATTTCTTGAGCATTACAACGATACTACTTATTTATGGCTTAAGGCCTATATATATACATACTACTACTACTAAAAAAAAGTAAAAGAGATATATTTGAGTCTGTCAGATAATTTGAGTGCAGTAGGGTGTTATCTAGAAACGTCCTATATCACTATGAGGTATAAAGCTCCCGATAAAAATTCGAATCATAAGATCTCAAGAATGATTACGAGTTTAAGGAAACCGGACTCGTAATTTTAGATCGAAAGAGTATTACTCCGATCAATCTTGATGAAGCAATGCTTGTAAATTTGATTTTCTACACACACTCACGCTTTTAGTTCTTAATATTGAAAAAGAAGAGAGAAAATCTGAAAAAATAGTTGGAAAAGGAGATATTATTAATCGAAGCTGTTTTTGATCAAACGTGAAAGTGTAAATGACGCATTTACTTTGCCTCTTTCTATTTTTGATTTCTTTTTCTATCTTTTCGATTAACCAATGTCCTATCTAAAAAATATGAGCCATCTTGTCAAATACTTGACTTAGTCTTTGATTCCAAATATTTCATATAAGTTGAGGTAGGAAAATAATTCTAGAATTTTAATTATATTTATTGAGTAAATTTTGTGAAATTTCATTTGAATAATAGTTGATAAATAATTTATCAAAGTTATCTACACTTTTTATCTTATTAATTTCTAAGAAAGATATAATTAATATGTTTATAATATTGAAATGATATTTTACTAATTTAAAAATTGTATCTACCACTTATATTATTTTTATCGTAATTTTTATATATTACACTTATTTTGCTTTATGAGGGACGATCAAAGAAATAAGTGGGAGTAGTTGATGTATAACATTTATATGATAAAAATTACGATGTTTTATATACGTTATCGACTCTTTTATATAAAATATAATAAAATATAACGATAATCTTATAAAATATTAATAGCTATGAATAAATCTAAATACTATAAAAATCTAGTAAAAATGATAAAAAGTTATAAATTTTGTACCGGGTTAATAACCGGAGTGTCGTGTCAGATTCACGTGGGTATTTTTGGTATTTTACAGACCTTAGGTAAACCAAGACCCCGAGTGACGACATTTTATGGAGTAAAATCATATCTTTTGAAGGAATAAAGGAATGCCACGAGATTTAAAGTTCAAAGGGATCAATGGTTCGTGACGTCGTATCAAGCTATATTTTCAACGAACAAATGGCCCAGTAAAAGGCATTTTCTGAAAAAGAAGTCTTCATGGAAGTTATAGATCTCCTCAAGAACTTTCCAACGCATCTTGAATTATGTCATTTGGAGATCCAGAGCTCAAGTTATGATTTTATCAAGTTTCGGATTAAGATTGGAAAAAATCTATCCGGATCGATCCGGATTTACCTCGGATCGATCCGAGGAGACATCATGATTAGACCAGCATGTGGCCCTGCAGAGAATATCCTGGGATAAGATTTTTTATTCCCGGATCGATCCGCCCCATTCTCGGATCGATCCGGCAGAGGAAAATTTGCTTATAAATAGAAAGCGACATTGCGGCGCAAAGAGAGTACCAAATATATCTCTTTTACTTTTTTAGTAGTAGTAGTATGTATATATATAGGCCTTAAGCCATAAATAAGTAGTATCGTTGTAATGCTCAAGAAATTTCGGAAAGATCGAAGTTGTTGAAGTTGATGTAGCATCCGGAAAAATACATCTTACGATTCAATCGTTGTAATCGGGTAAAATTTCTAAAGTATTTATGTTTATTATGTTTGTTTTTATCTTTTAGTATAATGTTAGTAGGCTAAATCTAATAACTAGCCAAAGTTATGTAATCGTTTTATTTCGATCTTTTAGAAAAGGAATGTTGTCTAAGTAAAATTGAATAAAATTGAGCTAATTGAATCTTTTTCTATTAATAAAGTTTGACTTGAAAGAATTCATAATCTAATTATGAATTGACACCTCGTAATTAAGTTATGAACTCGTTAATAGAAAAACCGGAGGGTAAAAATTGGCGAGTGAAAACGTGACAACGGAATCCAGTTTCTATTTGAAGCGATTTGTCCTAAAAGATAAATCTTATTAAAATTTGTACTCAAGATCGTAATAATGTTAACTCATCGATTAATTGAAACTTAAACCGAAAGTTGAATCGCCGGGCTTTGACAACGGAGCCTTTTAATAAAATTGACCGTTTGATGAGCGGAATGACTCCTTTTATTCAAGGGTAGAATCGCACTTCGGGGCGCTCGAAAACCGTAACGATTGTGGATTTGGATGATGACAATGGACATATGACAATTTAAATGCGCTAATGTGAGGAGGAATTGTTAACCTTAGAGTGCACCGTTTCATTTACTCAATTAACCTAATATAAAAGAAAGATCGAGCACATTCCATTCATTGAAAAGATCGTATAAATCAATTATATAAACTTTGGCTAGTTCTCTAAAAATATATTTGGCATCTATATATTTATATCTATATATATATTTATAACTTATGCATATCTATATATATTTATATATATATATATATTATATTAGAATAAATTTTAATTTATGCATTTATTTTATTTTAAGTTATTAGTTATACATGCTTATAAAATCGAGATTTAGATTGAGTTAATAATTGACTTTTTTTGGTGTTTAACCACACTTAGAAGAATTACAAAGTTCCCGAGGATACGATACTCGACTCACCATACTAGCACTGATTTGACCCGATACACTTTATCGGTTGGGGGAGTATTATATTAGCACTGGGAATGACAGACTAGTGCTAATATCTGATGAACTAAACCTAACCTTGAAACGGCGTCGAAAGGCGACGGACATTACCTAGGCTATACAGATCCTAACCGGCAAAGTGTGCCGGGTCAAATTGTAGTGCTAGTCTGGGTGAGTCGTGTCGTATTCTCGAGGAAAACATGGTAACTCTTTTAAGTGGGGTTAAACACTAAGCTATTATTAACTCGATCTAAGTCGCAGATTTTATCGATTTCCTCGGGTTAGATTATGTTAGATCGATTAGATTAGTTAGTAATGTTAGAGTTAGATGTTAGTAAAGCAGAAAATAAAACAAATAAATACTAATATAATATATAGATATATTTTTGAATCTAGCCAAGAATACGTTCTTGAATTACAATCTCTTTTAGTAGAATTAAATGAGATGCATCTTCTTCCTTATTCAAGTGTAAATTATATATGAATCGGTGTACTCTCTAAGCTAGACAACTCCTCCTCACACGAGCGTATGAAATTGTCATATGTCCATTGCATCACCCAAGTCCCACAATCATTACGGTTTTTAAAACAGTCCCGAGTACAAATCTACTTTTAGATAAAAGGAGTCATTCCGTTCAATCAAACGGTCAATTTTATTTAAAAGGCTCCGGTTGTCAAAGCCGGACGATTCAACTTTCCGTTTAAGTTTCAATTAAACGATGATTTAACATTATTACGATCTCGAGTACAAATTTCAATAAAATTTATCTTTCCCAAGACAAATCGCTTCGGGTAGGAAATCGGGTTCCGTTGTCACGCTTTCACTCGGCCAATTTTACCCTCCGGTCTTTCAATTTTAACGTTTCATTAAGCGCAGAAAGAAAGAGATTCATTATAATTGATTTTAATCATTATTACCAGAAATCGATCATTCATTTTACCAAAAGATTAACTAATTCGATTCATATCTTGGCTAGATATATTTTTAGTTTAATATCATATATAAATAGAAATAGAAATAATAAACATAACAATTTTAGAATATATTACAGGTTATGACTATCAAATCGGAATCGTTTCCACCGGATCTAACATGCCAAAGCTTCAAATCAACAATCTTCGATAATTATTCCGCCATTACAACGATCTTATAACCATTTTATTTATATATGTGAAAAATATATATACATACATCTGTCGACATATATATGTATATACTTACTAGAAAAGAAAATTTAAAAGAAAACGAGATGAAAAACGAGATCTGTGATCAGATATATATATATATATATAGATAGATCTATCATATATATATATTCATATATAGAATATATATATATACATGAAGGGTGTGTGTATATATATATATATATATATATCATATATGTATATATATATATGATCATCAAAACAAAAAATAAAAAAGAAAGAAGATGGACGAGAAAGAACAGAAAGAAAGAAAGAAAGGGGCAAAGAGGGCTCATGAATGGCTGCTGTATATATAGCCACAAATTGAAGTGCCGGATCGATCCGGCTTTTCACCTGATTGATCCGGCTTTTCTTTTAAATTCAGTATCTTCTGCGTCTGACTTCAATCTTCGATTCGTTCCTGTCAAGAAATTTTAATTTTTCTGCACGATCACATAAAACGAACCACAGCAAATCTGACACCAAAAGTTTTAACGAGAAAATCCTTGGGCTCCAAGTATCTCAAAATAACTCGCCTCGTTATTCAAGATTCGATTACGCTTCATGATAAATCTTATCTTTGTACCTGAACACAAAAAACGAACCACGAGTAATTCGACAATAAAAGTCCAAAAGCACAAGATTTTGCACTGTGTGGGAATTTATTTTATTAATATAAATAAAATACAATAAAAATACCATAATTTATATAAAAATTACTACTTTCAAAGATCTACAACTTTCATGAAGGACACTTCTTCAGAAAATGCCGTTTTGATGAGCCATTCGTTCGTCGAAGATATAATTAGTTAGTGGTACTGCACTAACCACCAAGAAGAGCCACTGACCACTTAAGTTAGTGGAACACTCTTATATCCCTAAAAATACCTCTTTTAGGCCTCAAAACGTGTCGTCACTCGGGGTTTTGGTCATCCTAAAGTTCTGCAATAAATTACCAAAATACCAAGCGTAGATCCGATACGACACTCCGGTTACTAAACCGGTACAAAACTAATAAAAACTTATAAAAATACGATAATTTATATAATAACTACCACTTACATATTTAGATAAAACTTAGCATTTATGACTTGTTTTGATATAATAATGTTCAAAATGGTATCAGAAATGGGGCGAAATGTCATAAAAGCGATCATAAATTTATCTCTCATCACAACCCCTACTTAGCTTTTGGTGTCGTCCTCGATCAAAACAAGCGATAAAACAAAATGAATAAGAGATAAATTTATGAAGATAGAAGGTATAAGAAACAACCAGATGTTGCAACCGTATAGAATTACAACCAGGCGTTAACCTCAATATAAATGTATAACAGAGTGTGTGTGTGATGCCTTTTGAATTTCCACTATCCTCTCTTGAATAAATCAAGCAAAACACACAAATATCCATTCAGACAAAATTTCTAATGACTTTCCTAGGTATAGTAATAACAGCTCCTCACAAAGTTCTCCCGTGTACTTATTAGGATAATCCCTAAAGCATATCATTCAGTTTATCTTTGGGGATAGTCGAAGATAGCTAAGTTTTCAACCACGCTTAAATTTTTTTTTTTTTTTTGATGATCTTAATTTCACATGTGTAGTATATGCCTTCATTCCCAAAGCAATAGGACGTTTATTGATAACACCCTAGCCGACTTCTATCATCAGCGATCGGGAGCTTTTAAACCTCATAGTGATATAGGACGTTTCGTGATAACGCCCTACTGCACTCAAATCATTGGTAGCTACAACCAACATATAGATAGTTCATCTTAATTTGGTATTTTTTATTTTTATTTTTATTTTTTTTTTTTATTATTATTTTTTTCATAAACTTAACTTATATCCTTTCTATCACATTCAAACCTTCAGATATTCACAGTACACGTTCAAAAGTTAGGTACTAAGTTACTGTTATTATCTAGAATAACCACTAGGATACTAAATGGATACAGTTTAAAATTTTCCGCTTCAATATCAAAGGCTTACGTGAACAATGAATTCATGTTACACAAATATATTTGGAATTACAATGCACTTACGGTTCACGTTGGTTATACACATCCAAATTGATCATTACATCTTCAAATCCATGAAATATATACCTTATACAGTTTATTTTAATCAACTAAATAATGCTCGAAAAAAATCGAAAACTAAGAGATTTATTGATACAAAATAAACATTAATACCATTGCTAGACCAACAACGACTCTACCCCCTACTAACGAACTTACATTGTCCCCAATGTAAAGTGAGTGTAAATAAGTTGTTGGGAAAGCAATGGTGCACTAAAACAAGTCAAAACAAATACTCGGATGATAAAAAAGGGTGGGTGGGTGGGTTAAAGTTATGACCGTTGTGTGTGCAAATGAAATAAAAGTGTGTGGAGTGTGACAGTGTAATGCAAAAGGGTAGATAAACACACCACATAAACTTTTATTGATTTAAAACACACCAAAGAGCTGTTATTAACTCAATCTAAATCTCAGTTTTATAGCACAGATAACTAATAACTTAAAATAAAATAAATGCATAAATTAAAATTTATTCTAATATAATATATATAGATATATAAATATATATAGATATAAATATATAGATGCCAAATATATTTTTAGAGAACTAGCCAAAGTTTATATAATTGATTTATACGATCTTTTCAGTGAATGGAATGTGCTCGATCTTTCTTTTTATATTAGGTTAATTGAGTAAATGAAACGGTGCACTCCTAAGGTTAACAATTCCTCCTCACATTAAGCGTCTGAAATTGTCATATGTCCATTGTCATCGGTCCAAATCCACAATCATTACGGTTTTTCCGAACAGTCCCGAGTACGATTCTACCCTTGAATAAAAAGGAGTCATTCCGTTCGTCAAACGGTCAATTTTATTAAAAGGCTCCGGTTGTCAAAGCCGGGCGATTCAACTTTCCGGTTTAAGTTTCAATTAACTGATGAGTTAACATTATTACGATCTTGAGTACAAATTTTAATAAGATTTATCTTTTTAGGACAAATCTGCCCCCAAATAGGAAACTGGATTCCGTTGTCACGTTTTCACTCGGCCAATTTTTACCCTCCGGTTTTTCTATTAACTAGTTCATAACTTAATTACGAGGTGTCAATTCATAATTAGATTATGAATTCTTTCAAGTCAAACTTTATTAATAGAAAAAGATTCAATTAGCTCAATTTTATTCAATTTTACTTAGACAACATTCCTTTACCGAAAAGATCGAAATAAAACGATTACATAACTTTGGCTAGTTATTAGATTTAGCCTACTAACATTATACGAAAAGATAAAAAACAAACATAATAAACATAAATACTTTAGAAATTTTACCCGATTACAACGATTGAATCAGAAGATGTATTTTTCCGGATGCTACATCAACTTCAACAACTTCCGGATCGATCCGGCAAGTACAAAAACGCGCTTAAAGTAGATCTTTTCTACTTTTGCTTGATGGATATACTTCTATAAAAGGAAAAGAGCAGCAGCCAAACAATTGCTCATTCTTTCCTTCATTCTATTTTCAAACTCTGTACCAAAAAAATGTCTAACCGATCATCTCCCTCGGTTAATAGTTACGAGCCGCATACGCCTGATGGTGTAGTTCCCGAAGGGCATGCCTCTTGCTTTCATAATGAAGTCCCGAGACATCTAAATTTTGTCCGTTCTCCTATTCTGATGGAGAAAGGCTTAAACACTGAAAAAATTGATCAGTGGGGACGTAATCTAATCCGAGGTTGCGGGTGGAAAAAGTTGATAAGGACTCCCAGAGGTCGAATAAACATTTCGGTTGTTAGAGATTTCTTTGCATCTCTCACTCAAATAGGAAGTAAGTTAGTAAATTAAAATTAAAATTTTCTTATATAAATCTATACTTAATTGCTCAATACTTAGTTTAATTTTTCTTGAAACAAAATAATTAGATAATATATAATTAATATGAATAAAAACAATATAAATTGGTAAGAATATAGATTTTAATTAAGTAAAATAAAGTAGATATATTATAATTATATTATTTATGTCAATTTTAGATCTTTATAAGATTTTAAGTATATGTAACTATACATAAATATTATCAAGTAAGGTTTCATATGAAATTTTAGCAAAAAATACTTATATTTATAATAAATTTTTTTTAGAATAATTTTCTTTGTAAAACGAAATATGAATATGGAATCGGACTAGGAATGATGAGATTTTTGACACCACAAAAATTACCTCAACCTTGATTAGAGTGATCAAGACCTCACTCGAAATAGCCATTTTTGATCATAACCGACCCTTGGCTTATTTTGGTCTACATTTCCTGAAAATCCCACGAGTTTGTATGCATCTTATGAAAGGAGATGATAGCAGCAAGATGCTAGGATGAGGTGTATCTTGAAAAAAAAAAAAAAAAAAAAAAAAAAAGAAGAACAAAGCACCATAATTACAGAGAATTAATCGAATACCAGGTATCTTCCTTATCTTTGATCGACAGATATCGGTAGTAGCTTCCGATGATTTGAGTGCAGTAGGGTGTTATCTAGAAACGTCCTATATCACTATGAGGTATAAAGCTCCCGATAAAAATTCGAATCATAAGATCTCAAGAATGATTACGAGTTTAAGGAAACCGGACTCGTAATTTTAGATCGAAAGAGTATTACTCCGATCAATCTTGATGAAGCAATGCTTGTAAATTTGATTTTCTACACACACTCACGCTTTTAGTTCTTAATATTGAAAAAGAAGAGAGAAAATCTGAAAAAATAGTTGGAAAAGGAGATATTATTAATCGAAACTGTTTTTGATCAAACGTGAAAGTGTAAGACGCATTTAACTTGCCTCTTTCTATTTTTTTTGATTTCTTTTTCTATCTTTTCGATTAACCAATGTCCTATCTAAAAAATATGAGCCATCTTGTCAAATACTTGACTTAGTCTTTGATTCCAAATATTTCATATAAGTTGAGGTAGGAAAATAATTCTAGAATTTTAATTATATTTATTGAGTAAATTTTGTGAAATTTCATTTGAATAATAGTTGATAAATAATTTATCAAAGTTATCTACACTTTTTATCTTATTAATTTCTAAGAAAGATATAATTAATATGTTTATAATATTGAAATGATATTTTACTAATTTAAAAATTGTATCTACCACTTATATTATTTTTATCGTAATTTTTATATATTACGCTTATTTTGCTTTAGAGACGATCAAAGAAGCTAAGTGGGAGTAGTTGATGTATAACATTTATATGATAAAAATTACGATGTTTTATATACGTTATCGACTCTTTTTATATAAAATATAATAAAATATAACGATAATCTTATAAAATATTAATAGCTATGAATAAATCTAAATACTATAAAAATCTAGTAAAAATGATAAAAGTTATAAATTTTGTACCGGGTTAATAACCGGAGTGTAAGTATCGATTCACGTGGGTATTTTTGGTATTTTACGGACCTTAGGTAAACCAAGACCCCGAGTGACGACATTTTATGGAGTAAAATCATATCTTTTGAAGGAATAAAGGAATGCCACGAGATTTAAAGTTCAAAGGATCAATGGTTCGTGACGTCGTATCGTTATATTTTCAACGAACAAATGGCCCAGTAAAAGGCATTTTCTGAAAAAGAAGTCTTCATGGAAGTTATAGATCTCCTCAAGAGCTTTCCAACGCATCTTGAATTATGTCATTTGGAGATCCAGGAGCTCAAGTTATGATTTTATCAAGTTTGGATTAAGATTGGAAAAAATCTATCCGGATCGATCCGATTTACCTCGGATCGATCCAGGAGACATCATGATTAGACCAAAGATGTGGCCCTGCAGAGAATATCCTGGGATAAGATTTTTATTCCCGGATCGATCCGCCCATTCTCGGATCGATCCGGCAGGGAAAATTTGCTATAAATAGAGCGATTGTTGCGGCGTAAAGAGAGTACCAAATATATCTCTTTTACTTTTTTTTAGTAGTAGTAGTATGTATATATATAGGCCTTAAGCCATAAATAAGTAGTATCGTTGTAATGCTCAAGAAATTTCCAGAAGATCGAAGTTGTTGAAGTTGATGTAGCATCCGGAAAAATACATCTTCTGATTCAATCGTTGTAATCGGGTAAAATTTCTAAAGTATTTATGTTTATTATGTTTGTTTTTATCTTTTAAGTATAATGTTAGTAGGCTAAATCTAATAACTAGCCAAAAAGTTATGTAATCGTTTTATTTCGATCTTTTCGGTAAAGGAATGTTGTCTAAGTAAAATTGAATAAAATTGAGCTAATTGAATCTTTTCTATTAATAAAGTTTGACTTGAAAGAATTCATAATCTAATTATGAATTGACACCTCGTAATTAAGTTATGAACTCGTTAATAGAAAAACCGGAGGGTAAAAATTGGCGAGTGAAAGCGTGACAACGGAATCCGATTTCTATTTGAAATGATTTGTCCTAAAAGATAAATCTTATTAAAATTTGTACTCAAGATCGTAATAATGTTAACTCATCGGTTAATTGAAACTTAAACCGGAAAGTTGAATCGCCCGGCTTTGACAACCGGAGCCTTTTAATAAAATTGACCGTTTGACGAACGGAATGACTCCTTTTTATTCAAGGGTAGAATCGTACTCGGGACTGCGTTCGTAAAAACCGTAATAGATTGTGGATTTGGACCGATGACAATGGACATATGACAATTTAAATGCGCTAATGTGAGGAGGAATTGTTAACCTTAGGAGTGCACCGTTTCATTTACTCAATTAACCTAATATAAAAAGAAAGATCGAGCACATTCCATTCACTGAAAAGATCGTATAAATCAATTATATAAACTTTGGCTAGTTCTCTAAAAATATATTTGGCATCTATATATTTATATCTATATATATATTTATTAACTTATGCATATCTATATATATTTATATATCTATATATATTATATTAGAATAAATTTTAATTTATGCATTTATTTTATTTTAAGTTATTAGTTATCTGTGCTATAAAACTGAGATTTAGATTGAGTTAATAACAGCTCTTTGGTGTTTTATTAAAATTTGTACTCAAGATCGTAATAATGTTAACTCATCAGTTAATTGAAACTTAAACCGGAAAGTTGAATCGCCCGGCTTTGACAACCGGAGCCTTTTAATAAAATTGACCGTTTGATGAACGGAATGACTCCTTTTATTCAAGGGTAGAATCGTACTTTCGGGACTGTTCGAAAAAACCGTAATGATTGTGGATTTGGGTGATGACAATGGACATATGACAATTTAAATGCGCTAATGTGAGGAGGAATTGTTAACTTTGTGAGTCATGACCGTTTCATTTACTCAATTAACCTAATATAAAAAGAAAGATCGAGCACATTCCATTCATTTGAAAAGATCGTATAAATCAATTATATAAACTTTGGCTAGTTCTCTAAAAATATATTTGGCATCTATATATTTATATCTATATATATATTTACATAAACTTATGCATATCTATATATATTTATATATCTATATATATTATATTAGAATAAATTTTAATTTATGCATTTATTTTATTTTAAGTTATTAGTTATCATGCTTATAAAATCGAGATTTAGATTGAGTTAATAACAGAATTTCTTTGGTGTTTAACCACACTTAGAAGAATTACAAAGTTCCCCGAGGATACGATACTCGACTCACCATACTAACACTACTGATTTCCGGCAACGGCGCCAAAATCTTGTGGACCTAAACTAACCTTGGAAGCGGCGTCGAAAAGTCGACGGACATTACCTAGGCTATCTGAGATCCTAACCGGCGGTGTGCCGGGTCAAATTGTAGTGCTAGTCCGGTGAGTCGTCGTATTCCTCGAGGAAAACATGGTAACTCTTTTAAGTGGGGTTAAACACTAAGAAGCTATTATTAACTTTCGATCTAAGTCATGATTTTATCGATTTCCTCGGGTTAGATTATGTTAGATCGATTAGATTAGTTAGTAATGTTAGAGTTAGATGTTAGTAAAGCAGAAAAATAAAACAAATAAATACTAATATAATATATAGATATATTTTGAATCTAGCCAAGAATACGTTCTTTCAATTACAATCTCTTTTAGTAGAATTAAATGAGATGAATCTTCCTTTATTCAAGTGTAAATTATATATGAATCGGTGTACTCTAAGCTAGACAACTCCTCCTCACACGAGCGCGTATGAAATTGTCATATGTCCATTGCATCGATCCAAGGTCCACAATCATTACGGTTTTTCTGAGCAGTCCCGAGTACAAATCTACCTTTAGATAAAAGGAGTCATTCCGTTCACAAAGCGGTCAATTTTATTTAAAAGGCTCCGGTTGTCAAAGCCGGACGATTCAACTTTCCGGTTTAAGTTTCAATTAAACTGATGATTTAACATTATTACGATCTCGAAAGTACAAATTTCAATAAAATTTATCTTTCCCAAGACAAATCGCCGGGTAGGAAAGCGGGTTCCGTTGTCACGTTTTCACTCGGCCAATTTTACCTCCGGTCTTTCAATTTTAACGTTTCATTAAGCGCGAGAAGAAAGAGATTCATTATAATTGATTTTAATCATTATTACCAGAGTCGATCATTCATTTTACCAAAAGATTAACTAATTGATTCATATCTTGGCTAGATATATTTTTAGTTTAATATCATATATAAATAGAAATAGAAATAATAAATATAACAATTTTAGAATATATTACAGGTTATGATTATCAAATCGAATTCGTTTCACACGGATCTAACATGCCAAAGCTTCAAATCAACAATCTTCGATAATTATTAAGTAATTACAACGATACTATAACCATTTTATTTATATATGTGAAAAACATATATACATACATACATCGACATATATATGTATATACTAGTAGAAAGAAAATTTAAAAGAGAAACGAGATGAAAACGAGATCTAGATCTGTATCATATATATATATATAGATAGATCTATCATATATATATATTCATATATAGAATATATATATATACATGAAGGTGTGTGTATATATATATATATATATATATATATATATGTATATATATATATGATCATCAAAACAAAAAAAAAAAAGAAAGAAGATGGACGAGAAAGAACAGAAAGAAAGAAAGAAAGGGGCAAGAGGGCTCATGAATGGCTGCTGTATATATAGCCACAAATTGAAGTGCCGGATCGATCCGGCTTTTCACCGGATTGATCCGCACTTTTTTTAAATTCAGTATCTTACTGCGTCGACTTCAATCTTCGATTTCGTTAAAATCGATAAATTTTAATTTTTACGCACGATCACATAAAAACGAACCACGAGCAAATCGACACCAAAAGTTTTAACAGAAAATCTTGGGCTCCAAGTATCGAGACATAACTCTCGTCTCGTTATTCAAGATTCGATTCGCTTCCGCAGATAAATCTTATCTTTTGTACCGAACACAAAGAAACGAACCACGAGTAATTCGACAATAAAAGTCCAAAAGCACATATTTGCATCTTGTGGGAATTTATTTTATTAATATAAATAAAATACAATAAAAATACCATAATTTATATAAAAATTACTACTTTCAAAGATCTACAACTTTCATGAAGGACTCTTCTTGAAAAATGTCGTTTTGATGAGCCATTTGTTAAATCGAAGATATAATTCGTTAGTAGTCTTACTAACCACTCGAAAGCCACTTGACCACTTAAGTTAGTGGCACACTCTTATATCCCTAAAAATACTTCTTTTAGGCCTCAAAACGTGTCGTCACTCGGGGTTTTGGTCATCCTAAAGTTCTGCAATAAATTACCAAAATACCAAGCGTAGATCTGACACGACACTCCGGTTACTAAACCGGTACAAAACTTATAAAAACTTATAAAAATACGATATTTTATATAATAACCACTATTTATATATTTGGATAAAACTTAGTAATTTTGACTTAAATTGGCACAATAATGCTCAAAGTGGTATCAATATTGGGGTAAAATGTCGTAATAACGATCATAAATTTATCTCTCATCACAACCCCCTACTTAGGTTTTGGTCGTCCTCGATCAAAACAAGCGATAAAACAAAATGAATAAGAGATAAATTCATGAAGATAGAAGATATAAGGGACAACTAGATAATACAACCATTAGAATTACAACCAGGCGTTAACCTCAATATAAATGTATAACAGAGTGTGTGTGTGACAAGCCTTTTCAATTTCCACTATCCTCTCTTGAATAATTCAAGCAAACATACAAATATCCATTCAGACAGTCCTAATGACTTTCCTAGGTATAGTAGTAACAGTTCTACACAAAGTTCTCCTAGGTATAGCAGTAACTTAGTACCTAATTTTTGAACGTGTACTGTGAATATCTGAAGGTTTGAATGTGATAGAAATGATATAAGTTAAGG
Source organism: Gentiana macrophylla (assembly GCA_026214975.1). Lineage (NCBI taxonomy): Eukaryota > Viridiplantae > Streptophyta > Magnoliopsida > Gentianales > Gentianaceae > Gentiana > Gentiana macrophylla. The sequence continues at coordinate 28,389,190 of CM047806.1, forward strand.
AAGAATACCAAAATAAGATGAAATATTTATATGTTGGTTGTAGCTACCAATGATTTGAGTCACGATGAGGTGTTATCACGAAACGTCCTATATCACTATGAGGTTTAAAAGCTCCCAACCGCTGATGATAGTAGTCCAAACTAGGGGTTATCACGAAATGTCCTATCTTTGGGAATGAAGGCATATCTTACACATGTGAAATTAAGTTCATCAAAGAAAAAAAAATGATGTATAACATTTATATGATAAAAATTACGATGTTTTATATACGTTATCGACTCTTTTATATAAAATATAATAAAATATAACGATAATCTTATAAAATATTAATAGCTATGAATAAATCTAAATACTATAAAAATCTAGTAAAAATGATAAAAAGTTATAAATTTTGTACCGGGTTAATAACCGGAGTGTCGTGTCGATTCACGTGGGTATTTTTGGTATTTTACGGACCTTAGGTAAACCAAGACCCAGTAGTGACGACATTTTATGGAGTAAAATCATATCTTTTGAAGGAATAAAGGAATGCCACGAGATTTAAAGTTCAAAGGATCAATGGTTCGTGACGTCGTATCAAGCTATATTTTCAACGAACAAATGGCCCAGTAAAAGGCATTTTCTGAAAAAGAAGTCTTCATGGAAGTTATAGATCTCCTCAAGAGCTTTCCAACGCATCTTGAATTATGTCATTTGGAGATCCAGAGCTCAAGTTATGATTTTATCAAGTTTCGGATTAAGATTGGAAAAAATCTATCCGGATCGATCGGATTTACCTCGGATCGATCCGAGGAGACATCATGATTAGACCAGCATGTGGCCTGCAGAGAATATCCTGGGATAAGATTTTTATTCCCGGATCGATCCGCCCATTCTCGGATCGATCCGCAGGGAAAATTTGCCTATAAATAGGCAAGATTGCGGGCAAAAGAGAGTACCAAATATATCTCTTTTACTTTTTTAGTAGTAGTAGTATGTATATATATAGGCCTTAAGCCATAAATAAGTAGTATCGTTGTAATGCTCAAGAAATTTCGGAAGATCGAAGTTGTTGAAGTTGATGTAGCATCCGGAAAAATACATCTTCCGATTCAATCGTTGTAATCGGGTAAAATTTCTAAAGTATTTATGTTTATTATGTTTGTTTTTATCTTTTAGTATAATGTTAGTAGGCTAAATCTAATAACTAGCCAAAGTTATGTAATCGTTTTATTTCGATCTTTTAGGTAAAGGAATGTTGTCTAAGTAAAATTGAATAAAATTGAGCTAATTGAATCTTTTCTATTAATAAAGTTTGACTTGAAAGAATTCATAATCTAATTATGAATTGACACCTCGTAATTAAGTTATGAACTCGTTAATAGAAAAACCGGAGGGTAAAATTGGCGAGTGAAAGCGTGACAACGGAATCCGCTTTCTATTTGGGGCGATTTGTCCTAAAAAGATAAATCTTATTAAAATTTGTACTCAAGATCGTAATAATGTTAACTCATCAGTTAATTGAAACTTAAACCGGAAAGTTGAATCGCCCGGCTTTGACAACCGGAGCCTTTTAATAAAATTGACCGTTTGACGAACGGAATGACTCCTTTTTATTCAAGGGTAGAATCGTACTCGGGACCTGTTCAGAAAAACCGTAACAGTTGTGGATTTGGACTGATGACAATGGACATATGACAATTTCGTACGCTAATGTGAGGAGGAATTGTTAACCTTAGGAGTGCACCGTTTCATTTACTCAATTAACCTAATATAAAGATCGAGCACATTCCATTCAATTGAAAAGATCGTATAAATCAATTATATAAACTTTGGCTAGTTCTCTAAAATATATTTGGCATCTATATATTTATATCTATATATATATTTATTAACTTATGCATATCTATATATATTTATATATCTATATATATTATATTAGAATAAATTTTAATTTATGCATTTATTTTATTTTAAGTTATTAGTTATCTGTGCTATAAAACTGAGATTTAGATTGAGTTAATAACAGCTCTTTGGTGTTTAACCACACTTAGAAGAATTACAAAGTTCCACGAGGATACGATACTCGACTCACCATACTAGCACTTTCTGATTTGACCCGATACACTGCCGGTTAAGGACCGGTATTAGCACTTTGGAAAGGCCACGTCGACTTTACGGCGCCGTTGCCGAGAACGACGCTAATTTCTTTTTTTGTGTCTATGGTTACTACTTGTATTAGCTCAAAATTCTAGAGAATAAGTCAACACTTTTCTTATCTCATTGCTAATTTTATTTTCGTTGGTACTTACCTTATAGGTAAGTTACCAAATTTTACTACTATCAATTTCGTGTTATTTTCTATTTTCGTTAGTTGATGACCGTAGTGGTAAGGCCCCACTCACTCCTTATAAGCCTAACATAAACACTTACGAAAGGCGGTTAAGAGTAGAGAAGCGTGGTCATACTAGTCGGAAATCTCTGACGAATCATCTTCAAACAAATACTGAAAATGGTCAAGCTAGTGATGAAACAAACGAACAAAGGCTAGATCATGCTCTAGGGCATGGACAAAACCCTATTAACCCTAATAATAATCAAAATAATAATAATAGAGATAATCGAATCGGAACCAGAATAATCGTAACAATCCGCCAAAACCCAGAGACTATTTGTGACCAAACCATAAGAAGAAATCGGACTAATAATCCCATACTTTTACCTAATGAAGGAGCGAATAATTTTGAGATTAAATCTCATCTTTTTTGGTTTGATTGACACAAGAGCCCAATTCTAGGAGAAGATGATGAAGATCCATCATCATCATCTCTATCTTTTGAAGAAGCTGTACAATCTGACCAAAAGTCAAGGTGCTCATGAAGAATTAACAAGGATGACTATGTTTCCTTTTTCTAAAAAGGACGAGCCGAGATTGGTTTATGTCTCTTCCGCATCATTCACTTACAAGTTGGGAGGAGATTCAAACTGAATTTCGAAACAATACTTCACTCTGGACGGAATTTGGAATTAAAAGTCGAGGTTGCTAATTTTAGACAAGGATCTCAAGAAGCGCTTGGGAATGCGTGGGAAAGATTTAAAAATTGTTAAGAGCTTGTCCCGACCATGGTTATTCCTTAGACATGCAAATTCAACTTTTACTGTCGTAAATTAAGAAAGATTCACGTCTTTGATGTAGATCATGCATGTGGTGGTTCTTTAATGATGAGTGAGGCTCAATTAGTTTACGATGCTATAGAAAAGATTTCCAAAAATAACGAGAATGTGGGAAACCGGTTCTAGCACTAGAAAAGTAGCTTTTGCGGGAGAATGCACGTCTAACACGGAAGTTCTAGCACATTTAGAAAATTTGAGTAGGAAATTTGATGGATTACAACGAGAATAAGAACCAAAGTTCGTAAAATAGTACACCAATGAATATTGAATCAGGATAAAATACCACTAGGGATTGAAGAACCGACAGGATACTCAAGAGAGGAGGTGAGTTTTCTTCAGCAGCATAGAAATTTAAACAATGCTTACTCAAACTCGTTCAATGCTATTAGAAGAGATCACCCTACTTATCGATGGTCTGAAAACCCTAGCAAGCAAGGACAACCGCCGTATCCAGTTCCATATAGGAATATGAATAATAATCAAGTTTATCAAGAAAACACGTCTAATCAGAATTTGCCATCATTACCTAGATCCTATCCTCAACATACCACTCAAAGTATACCAGTAACTCAAAGTTCAACTCAACCTGCAGAAGGAGTTGAAAAATGGGAAAAACTAATGGAAAATATGATGGGTGTAGTATCTACTCAAGCTAAAAATATAGAAACAATGGTGACTTCTATTGGTACAGTCACTAAGGACATGAGTTCAATGAAAACATCTATGAGTGGACATGATACCAGGATGAGAACGATAGAAGCCTCATTAAGGAATATGGAAGATCATTTGAGTAGGGAAGGTGAACGTAATAACAATGAGACCCCAGAGGACTACCAAGTAACACCTGAAAGGAACCCAGAGAGGTAAATGTTGTAATTACGAGAAGTAGGAAGCTTCGATGGAAGTAAGGGAGTTGAAAGCTTTGGGAATAATGAAGTAGAAGATGACTTAGATGGTAAGAATGATAAAACTAAAGATGAACTTGAATTCTGAGATGAGGAAGAAGAAATTATAGACAACTTCTTGAAAAGAAATAAAAGTTCGAACACGAAAGTGAGAAGGAAAATTGGGTAAAAATCCACAGAATTCGAAAGATCCCATGGATAAAGACCTAAGGACTTTATTTAAAGAACATATTAGAATGGAAGAAAATGGAAACAAGAATGAAAAACAGAAGAAATGAAGGAATCAAGTAGAGATTGATTCAGGGGAACAATTTAAAAGAAAGAATCCAAGAACACGAAATATGGCGGTGAGTAATACTCAAAGTTTTAAGGAAAAGGAAAGAGAAGCGATAAAGGAGCCAAAGGTCATAGATTTAGAATCTTTACCTTACCCTCACAAAGATCAAATCAAAAGGAAAAAGCGATAAAAGTATGCTCGTTTCCTTGACACTTTTAGTCATATTCAAGTTAATATCCTCATTATCAAGCACCGATTAACATACTCGCCTATGGAAAATTTACAAAGAAATTACATCAAACAAGAAAAATTAGAGGAATATGAGAATGTATGCCTAAATGAAGAATGTTCCGCACTTCATGCAAAGATAAGTTACCACCTAAACTGAAAGATCCAGGTAGTTTTACCATTCCGTGTGAAATTGGAGGATTTCTGTTTAAGAAGGTCTTATGTGATCTAGGAGCGAGTATAAATCTCATGTCTTATGAGGATTATAGAAAGTTAGGCATAGGAAAGCTTACCAAGACTGAAATGACTCTGCAAATGGCAGATAGATCGATTAAGTACCCTAAAGGAATTATAAAGGACATATTGGTTAAAGTAGACAAATTCTATTTTCCAGTGGACTTTGTAGTTATGGAAATGGAAGACGGTTATTCAGCACCTCTTATTCTAGGTCGTCCATTTCTAGCTACAGGAAGAACTTTAATCGATGTTCAGAAAGGAGAATTAATCTTAAGAGTCAATGAAGACGAAGTTACTTTCAATATTTTCAAAGCCATGAATTATGCATCATCAGAATCATGTTCTTTTATAGAAGATATTCATTACATCTATGATAATCGATTACCAACTTTTGAAGATAGATTAGAAGAATGCTTAACTCTATCTATCTATAAAGAAGATGAGGAAGACATTGAAATGAAAGAGATAATTCTATCTTTAGATACGAAAAGTTTTACCTTTAAACCACCATGGCATAAGCACTTGGAATTAGAACTAGAAGGACCGGGTTCTTAAATCGTCAATAGAAGATCCGCCAAAGAATGCTGAATTGAAACCATTACCTTTAAATCTGAAATATGCTTTTCTTGAAACTAATAATCTATTACCGATTATTATTTCATCAACTTTAACTGAGCAACAAGAAGATCAATTACTTAGAATGTTGAAAAAGCATAAGAAAGCTTTTGGATGGACTGTTGCCGATATTCGAGGTATTAGCCCTGAGATTTGCGTTCATAAGATAATTCTGAAGGAAGATGCTAAGCCTTGTATTCAACCGCAACGCCGCCTCAACCCAAATTTGCGATTAATTATCAAGAAAGAGGTCATTAAGCTATTAGAGATGGGAATAATTTTCCCTATATCAGATAGTGAATGGGTGAGTCCAACTCAAGTGGTACCAAAGAAAGGAGGTTTCACAATAAAAGAAAATGATAGAAATGAATGGATTCCAACAAGGGAGATTACAGGATATCGAATGTGCATTGATTTTAGGAAACTAAATGATCATACTAAGAAAGATCATCACCCACTTCCATTCATAGTTCAAATGTTGGAACGGTTAAGTGGTCATAAATATTACTGTTTCTTAGATGGTTATTCAGGTTATTTACAGATTTTCATTGCAGCAGGAGATAGGGAAAAGACTACTTTCACTTGTCCTTATGGAACTTTTGCGTATAAAAGAATGCCGTTTGGTTTATGTAATGCTCCAGCTACGTTTCAAAGATGCATGATGGCTATATTTTCCGATATGGTTGAGAAATTCTTGGAAATTTTTATGGACGACTTTAGTGTTTACGGAGATTCTTTTGGTAAATGTTTGTCGCACTTAGAAAGAGTGTTGCAACGCTGTGAAGATACCAATTTGGTCTTAAATTGGGAAAAATGTCATTTAATGGTATCAGAAGGAATTGTTCTAGGCCATAGAATCTCTGAAATAGGAATTGAAGTTGATAAAGCTAAGGTTGAAGTAATTGAAAAATTACCACCACCGATTAATCTAAGGACTCTAAGAGGATTTCTTGGACATGCGAGGATTTTATAGGAGATTTATTGCAGATTTTTCAAAGATAGCAAAGCCTCTAAGTCATTTGCTTGAAAAGGAAGTACCTTTTAACTTCGATAGTAAATGTAAGGAAGCTTTTCAGACCTTAAAAGCGAGATTGACTACTGCACCAGTGCTAATAGCACCAGATTGGAATTTGCCGTTTGAGATTATGTGTGATGCCAGTGATTTAGCGGTAGGAGCGCTTTAGGACAAAGATATAACAAAATTCTAAAAGCTATTTACTATGCATCTCACACGTTAACTGCAGCTCAACTGAACTATACAACTACAGAAAAGGAACTGTTGGCTGTAATTTTTGCCTTAGATAAGTTTAGATCATATATTGTTGGTTCTAAGGTAATAATGTATCTGAGACCATTCGACTTTGAAGTATTTCTTTGAGTAAGAAAGATGAAACCCACGTCTTCTTAGATGGATTCTCTTACTTCAGGAGTTCGATTTGGAAATTAAAGATAAAAAGGGAAGTGAGAATGTAGTAGCAGATCATCTAAGCAGAATGGAGACTGAGGAAGAGATAGGGAATGAAATTAAAGATTCATTTCCTGATGAACAACTATTTAGAATAGATACTCCTTCAACCATGCAGTTATTAAAGAATAGAATTCCTTCTAAGGAAATTTCACCCTGTTTGGAGATATCATTAATTACTTAACTTTGTGATTATATTCCGTCTTATTGGACTTGGCAAATGTAAAAAGAAATTCTTTTATGACTTAAAATTTTATTCTTGGGAGGAACCAGGACCTTTTCCGTAAATGTTCGGATGGGATAATCGAGAAAGTGTGTGCTGATAATGAAATTTTAAGTATCTTATCATTTTGTCATGATCGTGAGGGCGGAGGTCATCATGGAGGATGGAAAAGCTGCGCTTTTAAAGTTTTACAATGTGGTTTTTATTGGCCTACGCTATATAGAGATGCTTATAAATATGTCAAATCTTGTGAATCTTGTCAAAAATGGGAAATGTATCTAAAAACATGAAATGCCTATGCAACCTATTTTAGAATGTGAGTTATTTGATGTTTGGGGTATAGATTTCATGGGACCATTTCTATATCTTTTGGAAAAAGATTTATTCTAGTAATGGTAGATTATGTTTGAAATGGGTAGAAAGTGAAGCTCTTCCCACCAATGATACCAAAGTTGTCATACGATTTCTTAAAAGAATATATTTACACGTTATGGCATTCCGAGGGCTATCATTAGTGATAGAGGTTCGCACTTTTGTAATAGACCATTTACCAAGATAATTGAAAAATATGGTGTAACGCATAAGTTAGGGCATACATCATCCCGCAAACCGTTGGTCGGTAGAGGTGTCTAATAGAGAGATCAAAAGAATTGTAGAAAAGCAGGTGGATTCAAATCGAAAAAAGCTGGGGCGATTAAACTAGACGATGCATTATGGGCATATAGAAACGACTTTTAAAACACCAATTGGTTGTTCTCCTATAAGTTAGTATTTGGTAAGTCTTGTCATCTCCCGGTTGAGTTAGAACACCGAGCCTTACAGGCTATTAAATTTTTGAATTTCGATCCTAAAATCATTGGTGATCATAGATTGCTTCAATTGATGAACTAGAAGAATTCCGTCTCGATTCTTATGAAAACGCTTTCGAATCTACAAGGCATACACGAAATCCTTTCACGATAGGAGAATCTATAGGCGTGAGTTCCATGTAGGTGATCGAGTGCTCTTGTACAATTCACGTTTAAAGTTATTTCCAGAAAGCTTAAATCAAGATGGACGAGTCCATTTAAAGTAACGAGTTTACAAATGGAGTCATTGAACTAATCGATGGAAATACAACTTTTATAGCCAATGGCCATAGAGTAAAGTTATTTGTGGAAGGAGAAGGAACCACACCGAAGGAGAAATAATGCTACTAATCGATCCTCCGACAAAGTAAAAGCGAGAGAAATCAAGAAACGAAAGGCAAGGGAGTTAAACTCACTTTGAATACCAGGTTCTATCTATCTTTACTCTACTTTTATGTGTTTTATTTATGTTTAAAGTAGTTTCGTCTTTTACCGGATAGACGTAAAAGAACTGGATGTCTTTTTAGATAGAATAGAAATTTTTATAACGCTTTTGAAATTAGGCTTGGATAAAGATGTCGCGTTTAAAATAGAAGCTTGATTTTGAGAAAAACAAGCAATTGTTGAGAGAAATCGGACTAAAAGAACTTTGTAATGGAAATTGAGAAGTTCGATAAAAGAGAAGAAGCAAAGTTTTTAAGAAGGTGTAGAAGGCGTGGAAAAAGTGAGCATGAAGGAAATGTAGGAAAGCACAACCAAATCACGGGATGAGTGTTTGAATGTTGTTAAGAAGGAGCGATTAGGTGGTTATCCGAAAATCCCGATGGAGATCAAAGAGAAAATTCGAACGCCTCATTTCTTAAGATTAGGTTAATGGACCGTTATTATAGAAATCTTGAAGATTTAAGATTGGTGGGAGTAGAATTAGATTAAGTTTTTGTTTATTTTTGTTTTAAGACTTCAAAATTTTTATGATAAAACTTATTTTTATCATATATGTTATTTATATGATATAATTAAGGATTATCATACCAAAAATATTTTTAAAAAAAAAATAGTGGTCGGATCGATCCGACCTAACCTCGGATCGATCCGGAACCTAAAAAAACCTAAAAAAGGGACGGGGACCTCCTTCTTCTTCTTCTTCTTCTTTTTTCTAAAACAGCCGCCCCTCCCTTTCCCTCAATTCGAATTTTTGCCTTCAAATCATCACACAACATCACCATTAAACTACACCACTTCTTAAATTTTCTCATTCTCCATTCCTCTCTTCAAAGTTGCATTTAAATTGAGGAATTTTTCAAGGATAGCTTCAACTTTATTCCGGCGAAATTTCCATCTTTTCCGGCCAAATTTCAACCTTTTCAAGCTTTATAAGGTAATAGTGTAGTTATTTATTTTGTTAATTTCGTTTTCCAAGTTTTAATTCATTTTCAACTGTTTTGTCACTCACATTTGTACTGTTGTTTTGTGTTGTTTTGTGTTGTTTTGTACTTTTGTCATTATCGTAGAATGGCCGAATCATCCAAAGCTAGTAAAAAACGTAAACCACATATCCCTACCCAAATTCCAGTTATAGAAACTAGGCCTTTAACAGAAGAAGAATTGGCCGTTAGCTTTGATAGAAGCTGCGTCATTCTGACTAAACGCCTTTAAGAATAAATTTGACGGTGTTTAGTTGCGATCGAGAGGGGTTTAGATTTTGAAGATTTGGGAAGGGAGGTCAAAGAAATTTTTGAAGGGAGGCATTGGATGGAATTAGCCAGTTTAAGGTCGGGAGAAATTAACACCACCTTTGTAGCAGAATTTTATTCTTTGATAGCAACTCACGATGCTACGGAAGATGGTGAGTTAACCACACGACTGAGGACTAGGGCAGTGCCTTTTACTCCTCACATTATTAATGCTATTTTTGGTATTCTGACATACCGGAGGCCGAGGATTATTATACGATTTGGAATTTGGATGAGCCAAAGCAGACTTTGATCATATTGTTTCACTAGCCCAACATGAGTTAGATCCCATTTGCCGTCGGCATGAAAATGTATTTTCCTATGGGAAATGTATCCGGGATATGAGAGCCATCAAACGCTTTATTAGTCATACTCTTTTACCCGTCTCGGCATTTTACATCTTTTGGTAAGAGGATTTGTGTATTGCTTGGGCTATAGTTAATGATGTACCAGTGGATATAGGCGAGTGATGTATAGAAGGGCCAAGGAATTTGCCCTGATCGCTGACTGACCAGCGATCATGCCTTTTCCATGTTTTATTTCTTCCTTGTGTCGTCAGATAGGAGTCCCTGAGCTCCCAAATGATAATTTGATGATGGTAGATGACACACTTATTGGTCCTAGTTTACCACTTAGGCCGGCAGGACGAATAAACTTTTTGGACCCTAACCGTCAACGTCCTCAGCCTACTCCATCTACTGCTGTCCCTCCTTCATCCAGTCAAACTCAAACTCATCTTCCAAATACCATCACTTACGATATGTTTCAATCCATGGCCTATGATGTTCATCGTGCTAATGCCAATATGGCTGTTTTTGCGGAAAGGAATAAATTATGGTCTGAAGATTTACGTCAAGGCATACGAGGTTTATATCAAATGAATATACTGCAAAACCCTGACTATGCCGAGATGGATATTCCGCAATGCCAAACCCAGCCTTATACCTTGCCCGATTTCATTCCACCGATGCCACCTCACTCTGATTTCCAACAAATGCCACATTCTTTGGATTTCAAGCTAGTGGTGTAGGAGATTTTTCGACGAGTACTACGGCAAATGCAACATCGAATGGATGGATCTCGATCGTTTGGCCATACCACGATGAGATGGGGAGGCACTTTTTCGATATCACGAGAGAGATGAGCTCGATAGGACTAGATAGCTCGATGCGGATGTCAACTTATTTTCAAGATCCATCCCAAGAATCGACCCGTTCTCAAGCTATGCCAAGTTCAAGCCACGTCGAGCTGAGTGATGAAGAGGAGTGATAATTTTTAAACATTCTATGGTTTTTGACATTGAAACAATTTTATTTATCATGCACGTTTTTCTTTTTTTCGTTAAATTTTAAGTTGTTTTGATCATAGTAGGATTTTATTTTAATACGATTTTCATGTTTTCATTTCATATTTTGGTACTACGCATCGTGTAGAATAATTTAGCGTTATAACATAATGAAAATGAACCAAAAATAGGAAGAAAATTTGTCACCTAGAAAAAACTAAGTCTTTTTCAAGCAAAATCAACTCTGTCCGTGAACAGTAATGTTCCGGATCGATCCGGCCTTTTACCGGATCGATCCGACGTGTGTTTACCGACCTGACAACATTACTGGTTCAGAGGCCGGATCGATCCGGCCTTATCTCGGATCGATCCGGCAAGTACAAAAACGCGCTTAAAGTAGATCTTTTCTACTTTTGCTTGATGGATATACTTCTATAAAAGGAAAAGAGCAGCAGCCAAACAATTGCTCATTCTTTCCTTCATTCTATTTTCAAACTCTGTACCAAAAAAATGTCTAACCGATCATCTCCTCGGTTAATAGTTACGAGCATCGCGCGCGATGGTGTAGTTCCCGGCGGCATGCCTCTTGCTTTCATAATGAAGTCCCGAGACATCTAAATTTTGTCCGTTCTCCTATTCTGATGGAGAAAGGCTTAAACACTGAAAAAATTGATCAGTGGGGACGTAATCTAATCCGAGGTTGCGGGTGGAAAAAGTTGATAAGGACTCCCAGAGGTCGAATAAACATTTCGGTTGTTAGAGATTTCTTTGCATCTCTCACTCAAATAACGACAGTAGCCTCATCTCAACTTATTACAGTTAGGGGCACCGTTATTTCGTTTTCACCAATCATCATAAATCAAATCTATCAAATTCCACCATGTACTTTTGATCGAAACCCACACTTCGAGTTTCTTTGGGAACTTGGGGATACGTATAATGTTGTAAATCGTACTGCAGAAGCCTTTCAGTTCGTATTTCCGTTGTTTGATCATAACTATGATTCCTCAACTCTGGCTTTACCCCCTCATTTAAGGGCTTGGAAACGCTTCATTAATTCTCGAATCTATCCAACTAGAGATTTTTATGGGGTTACGGACGATGAGATGCTGCTGTTGTATGCATTGACTGTGGGAGCATACATTGATTGGGGAGTTTTGATTTTTAAGACTGCAATTAATTTTGCAGTAGAAAGACGTAATAGGGGAAAACCGCTACCATTTGCACTGGTTATCTCTCACCTTTGTATCCAAATCGAATCACGTGCACGAGTTTGCTCTTGATTTAGATTTTTCCATCTCGTGATTCTCGATTAGGATTACTTCGTGGATACTCCCGGATGTTCATCTACGGTTTGATAATCAGTTAGAAGTTATGTTGTTAAGTTGGTAGTTGTTTAAATTAGTTGTTTAATCGTTTGTTGTTGTTTGTTACTTTTATTTATAGTTTGTAATAGTGTTTAATATATATGTCATTTTCTTTAATCAAAATAATGTATGGTTGCTAAAAATAATAAATAATAATCAAAATCATATAAAATTTTAATTTTATTTGCAAATTACTTTTATTTTACTCACATCAACATCGGACGATGTTATTTAAATAAGTGGGGAGTGGAAGTAAGTTAGTAAATTAAAATTAAAATTTTCTTATATAAATCTATACTTAATTGCTCAATACTTAGTTTAATTTTTCTTGAAACAAAATAATTAGATAATATATAATTAATATGAATAAAAACAATATAAATTGGTAAGAATATAGATTTTAATTAAGTAAAATAAAGTAGATATATTATAATTATATTATTTATGTCAATTTTAGATCTTTATAAGATTTTAAGTATATGTAACTATACATAAATATTATCAAGTAAGGTTTCATATGAAATTTTAGCAAAAATACTTATATTTATAATAAATTTTTTTAGAATAATTTTCTTTGTAAAACGAAATATGAATATGGAATCGGACTAGGAATGATGAGATTTTTGACACCACAAAATTACCTCAACCTTGATTAGAGTGATCAAGACCTCACTCGAAATAGCCATTTTGATCATAACCGACCATTGGCTTATTTTGGTCTACATTTCTGAAAATCCCACGAGTTTGTGCGTCTTATGAAAGGAGATGATAGCACGAAGCTAAGGATGGTGTATCTTGAGGTGAAAAAAAAAAAAAAAAAAAAAAAAAAAAAAAAAAAAAAAGCACCATAATTACAGAGAATTAATCGAATACTGCATATCTTCCTTATCTTTGATCGGCGGATATCGGTAGTAGCTTCCGATGATTTGAGTGCGAGGGTGTTATCTAAAGCGTCCCATATCACTTATGAGGTATAAAGCTCCCGATAAAAATTCGAATCATAAGATCTCAAGAATGATTACGAGTTTAAGGAAACGGACTCGTAATTTTAGATCGAAAGAGTATTACTCCGATCAATCTTGATGAAGCAATGCTTGTAAATTTGATTTTCTACACACACTCACGCTTTTAGTTCTTAATATTGAAAAAGAAGAGAAAAAATCTGAAAAATAGTTGGAAAAGGAGATATTATTAATCGAATCTGTTTTTGATCAAACGTGAAAGTGTAAATGCATTTACTTTGCCTTCTTTCTATTTTTGATTTCTTTTTCTATCTTTTCGATTAACCAATGTCCTATCTAAAAATATGAGCCATCTTGTCAAATACTTGACTTAGTCTTTGATTCCAAATATTTCATATAAGTTGAGATAGGAAAATAATTCTAGAATTTTAATTATATTTATTGAGTAAATTTTGTGAAATTTCATTTGAATAATAGTTGATAAATAATTTATCAAAGTTATCTACACTTTTATCTTATTAATTTCTAAGAAAGATATAATTAATATGTTTATAATATTGAAATGATATTTTACTAATTTAAAAATTGTATCTACCACTTATATTATTTTATCGTAATTTTTATATATTACAACTTATTTTGCTCGATATCGATCAAAAATTTAAGTGGGGAGTAGTTGATGTATAACATTTATATGATAAAATTACGATGTTTTATATACGTTATCGACTCTTTTTATATAAAATATAATAAAATATAACGATAATCTTATAAAATATTAATAGCTATGAATAAATCTAAATACTATAAAAATCTAGTAAAAATGATAAAAAGTTATAAATTTTGTACCGGGTTAATAACCGGAGTGTCGTGTCGATTCACGTGGGTATTTTTGGTATTTTACTGGACCTTAGGTAAACCAAGACCCGAGTGACGACATTTTATGGAGTAAAATCATATCTTTTGAAGGAATAAAGGAATGCCACGAGATTTAAAGTTCAAAGGATCAATGGTTCGTGACGTCGTATCAAGCTATATTTTCAACGAACAAATGGCCCAGTAAAAGGCATTTTCTGAAAAAGAAGTCTTCATGGAAGTTATAGATCTCCTCAAGAGCTTTCCAACGCATCTTGAATTATGTCATTTGGAGATCCAGAGCTCAAGTTATGATTTTATCAAGTTTCGGATTAAGATTGGAAAAAATCTATCCGGATCGATCCGGATTTACCTCGGATCGATCCGAGGAGACATCATGATTAGACCAGCATGTGGCCCTGCAGAGAATATCCTGGGATAAGATTTTTTATTCCCGGATCGATCCGGCCCATTCTCGGATCGATCCGGCAAGGGAAAATTTGCCTATAAATAGGGCAGCATTGCAGGCATAAAGAGAGTACCAAATATATCTCTTTTACTTTTTTTTAGTAGTAGTAGTATGTATATATATAGGCCTTAAGCCATAAATAAGTAGTATCGTTGTAATGCTCAAGAAATTTCCAGAAGATCGAAGTTGTTGAAGTTGATGTAGCATCCGGAAAAATACATCTTCTGATTCAATCGTTGTAATCGGGTAAAATTTCTAAAGTATTTATGTTTATTATGTTTGTTTTTTATCTTTTCGTATAATGTTAGTAGGCTAAATCTAATAACTAGCCAAAGTTATGTAATCGTTTTATTTCGATCTTTTCGGTAAAGGAATGTTGTCTAAGTAAAATTGAATAAAATTGAGCTAATTGAATCTTTTTCTATTAATAAAGTTTGACTTGAAAGAATTCATAATCTAATTATGAATTGACACCTCGTAATTAAGTTATGAACTCGTTAATAGAAAAACCGGAGGGTAAAAATTGGCCGAGTGAAAACGTGACAACGGAATCCAGTTTCCTATTTGGGGGCAGATTTGTCCTAAAAAGATAAATCTTATTAAAATTTGTACTCAAGATCGTAATAATGTTAACTCATCAGTTAATTGAAACTTAAACCGGAAAGTTGAATCGCCCGGCTTTGACAACCGGAGCCTTTTAATAAAATTGACCGTTTGACGAACGGAATGACTCCTTTTTATTCAAGGGTAGAATCGTACTCGGGACCTGTTCAGAAAAACCGTAACAGTTGTGGATTTGGACTGATGACAATGGACATATGACAATTTAAATGCAGCTAATGTGAGGAGGAATTGTTAACCTTGGAAGTGCACCGTTTCATTTACTCAATTAACCTAATATAAAAGAAAGATCGAGCACATTCCATTCAATTGAAAAGATCGTATAAATCAATTATATAAACTTTGGCTAGTTCTCTAAAAATATATTTGGCATCTATATATTTATATCTATATATATATTTTACAAACTTATGCATATCTATATATATTTATATATCTATATATATTATATTAGAATAAATTTTAATTTATGCATTTATTTTATTTTAAGTTATTAGTTATCTCATGCTATAAAATCGAGATTTAGATTGAGTTAATAATGTTTCTTTGGTGTTTAACCACACTTAAAGAATTACAAAGTTCCTCGAGGATACGATACTCGACTCACCATACTAGCACTACTGATTTGACCCGATACACTTTGTCGGTTAAGGATAGGTATTAGCACTAGGAAAGGCCACGTCATGCCCGTTGACTAGAAGAGAGCTTTTTTTGGAGCCGAAACTGTAGTGGATTAGGTGCGATTAAATGTGACTGCTTGCATGCTTGCAGAGGAAGAACTCATGGGACAGAAAAATGGACTTACACATGGAGAGAAGCCTTTACGGGATCTGAATGTGGCGGAATAAAGTATGTCATGGTCATGATGGGGATAGATCCCCGCCCCCCGGTGTATGTTTTTGTTTCGAATATAGTAGAGAGAACAAGAAACCTTATGTAATATCCCAATAATTTGAGTAAGGGTAAAAAGGGTAATTGGGAATTTGTTTTAAAAGAAAAATCCTAATACTTATTTTTACTTTATTTAAATTAATTGGATAATTAGAATTAATGGGAATTAACTACAATTAATCTCCTTAATCCCCTCAAGCGTTTATCGCTTTTCCATTATTCCTTTTGTCGACTAAATCTTGAGAAGAGCGAGAAGAAGAAGCCTAAAACCAAGGGAGAATCTTATCTTTTAAAGCAATTCAATCGACGTTGTTGTAGGATTTTTATATCAAAGCGATCACATGACGAGGACAACGTTTTGATACAAGAATCGTTGTGAAACAGGTTGGTGAAGCAAAAAGCCCTCTTTTAGAATCTTGAGTTTTCTGGTGAATTCGTAGCAATTAGGCGTTGTAAAGTGTTATAGATTGATTCTAGAATGATATTTTGTTGTAGGAATCGAAGAATTATCATAGTTGTTGGAATTTCAAGTTTGACGTTTCGATTCAAAGCCCTTGCAATTGTTTAAGGTAAAGGGGTGTTCAACCGGTTATTAATAGTGTTATTGTTGTGTTTCCCTTTTTGATTTTGTTGTTTTATACATTTCTTTTGCTTATGGTTAGTGTTATATATAGTACTCTGTTAGTAGTACATGTCTGCCGCCGATGAGAAAGAAAGGGGACATTATACTTATGTATATATTTTTCCCAGTTGCTGTTGATATGTAAATTAAAAAAAAGATTAATAATAATAATAAAACCTAATCTATGTTGTTATGCTGCTTATGCCGAAAGACTCCACGAGGGAGAAAAAAAGAGACTACTTCTATTCTTATATCTTTACGGATAGTAGTAATAATAATAATAATAATAATAATAATAATAATAATAATGAAATCTGAAGTTAGTATTTATATAGTTATATCTAAAATTGATATAATGTGGTGATTATAACGTGTAGTCTCTTTACTTTGAAAGAGTGGATGATATGAAAATATAATCCATAGTTGTGTTGTGTTTGTATTTAGAAATGCTTATTCATTGTTGCTATATTTTATTAAGTGTGTATTTTGATAAGCCTTAAATGTTAATGGACATAGTTTAGGGTATGGTTTCTGGTGTATTTGGCACAGCACCGTGTGGAGACCCTCTGCGGGGAGTAGACCTGTAAATGAACCTAAATATTCGATTCGATCCGGAGTATTCGGCTCGAAAAAGCTCGATTCAGGCTCGTTTCGTGTGTTCGAACTTCGAGCCGAACCTTACAAATTAGATATTCGGTGGTTGAGCCGAACATGTTCGAACATGTTCGGCTCGGATATCATAAATTCATATAGAGTTCGAGCCGAACATGTTTTTTAAAACCGAGCGAACATGTTACGATTTTTTTAAAACCAGATTCGAGCGAACATGTTCGAACAGTTCGACATGTTCGAGCGAACCGAGCCGAGCTTTTTCCCAAATACCGGACCGAACCCGAGAAATGAATAATGAAAATATAAGGCTCGGCCATTTCGAGCGAGCCGAACTAAGGTTCGAACATACCGATCCGAGCCGAACCCTGCCAGGGTTCGGTAGGGTTCGGCTCGTTTACAGGCCTAGCGGGGAGAAACACGGGATCACCGGAAGACAACCCTTATCTATGTGGGGTGTTGTGCTTAGTAGCCATCACTTTCTGTGCAATGTGACAAGTAGTATAATTAGAATGGTCTAGGACTAGAAGTCCTTAGGTAAGCCTTTTATGTGGAATGAACTTAGGCGGTTAGCTTAATTACGCTTAAACATAATTGAGAGTCTAAAAGATTAAGTACACTCGTCCTTGGTGAGGCACGTTTTTTGCAGCCGGGACGGTTGATGCTGTTAGTAATATCATCCGCAGCGGAAGCGATTTAAAGATCTAGATCTATAAAATACACGTAATAAAATAACTAGATCTCTACTCACAGGGGTTGTAGAACATACCTCTTGGATCTCAAAATCCAAGTTGGAGAACCGCAATAGAAAGAACGAACGAAGGTGTGAAGAGCACCACGATCTTCCGTACGTGTGATCCAAGCAACTCCCGGTGGAAGGAAATCCTCGTCTCGAATCCTTCCGATATGCTACCCGGAAAAACCTCCAAGATTTTTCCCTTATTCCCCTTGGCCGAAAATTTTCACCTTCTCCTCTCTAAGAGGTGTAGGTCGAAAATATTGTGTGTTAAGGCTTGGGAGAACTCTCTTTATATAGGAGAGTAAAACTTAGCCTCCAAGGATTTAATAATTAATACAAAATCAATTATAATAATCCTATTAAATAAAAGATAATCCCATAATATTCTAGAACAAATCTAGAATAATATTTATCTTTATTTCTTTCCATAAATATTTATCCAATAAATATTTTATGCACATGTCTTATTAATACACAAGAAAACAATTTCTTGTTCCAAAAATAAGCATGGGGGGCGAAAATTACACATATTGACCTAGTCAATATTAATTTTGCCATAACACAATAATTGGGCCAAGATTATGAAAAATGTCTTTCCACATATTTAATTATTTAGCCCAACTAATTTAATAGTCCACTAAACAATTAATTCACATATCGTTTTAATAAAGTCCAACAAGAATTAAATTAATATTATTAGGATTCGACGTCCGAGAATAGCTATGCTATATTAGGAGGCACGTCGGGGACCATGGACTAATAATCAGCGGCTCCGATAAATCAAATAAATAATTATAGAATAATTATATTCGATAAATCAATCACGAGAATATACCACCATAATCCCGTGATCGCACTCCTCCGATTATAAGATTATATTTATCTCTCACGAGAATAATAATAAGCGTCCATTGATATAATCATTACATATGGATTAATCCTCCATGCATCGTTCATTCTAAATTGGGAAGTTACCGTTAACCCTTTCTAGAACCTCTTATCCTTATTTACCATTAACCCCTAGTGATCAATTAATTCATACAACTCACTGGTAGCTAATCGATTGTAATATGAACTCATGGATCGATCGGTTTCTAGGATTAACAAATAAGTGAATCGTCTATCTACTTCCGAAATGGAAGGAATGGATTCGTATCTGTGACAACACGGACTACTCACTCAATCGATTACAATGCCAAGATGGGGTAATTCGGATCACGGACTCGGTGTAATCCTTAACCGTCAAGTCAAACTTCATACTGATTCAAGCAGTTGACTGTGATCACCTCAGGATTAAGATATATCCATAAATATGATCATCCATTGATTCGATAAGACTTCTCGATTACGGAATTATATCGTGAACTCTAATCAAATCGGTCCAAACTACATATGATATATCTATCATATATAAATGCCCCATTAGGTTCTCTTAACCGAAAGTCCGGATAAAACAATCACACCTATTGTGTTCAGGCACATTAATAGCACGTTAAAGGAGAGACCCGATACTCTCGATTAACTTTACTACGGGCTAATTGTATTTTAAGTACATCTTCACTAACTCAATCCTCCCGTGTATATACCATACACTTTGAGTTAAGTGATTACATAAACGATATACTTTAGGGTTTTACGTAGTGTAAATACTTGTCACATCGGTGAATATGAGAATAATAAATATGAATAATAATATCATTTCATTTATTAAATAAAACAATTACAAAAATTGTCTTTCGGGCATCACACCTAACAATCTCCCACTTGCACGAAAGCATGTGATTAATTGTTTTAGAGCACACCCTATTATTTAAAATACAACAAACTACATCTCCCACTTGCTCTAAAAAGCAATGGAGACCCATCCCGTATTCTAGTACCCATTAAGCATATCATAACCATTTCAGATTCCAAAGTACACTCCGAGTATGCCGTCGTAGGATAGGTCAGTGACTCGGGGAGCACCTACATCTAAATGTCATGGGTCTTAATGATTAGTCAGGTTAATCGGCTCGAGACGATCCGTAGAATCGAAATGTTACCAATCCATCTAATCATGTGGTAATTGAGTAAACACTGGCCGAGATCGACTTAACGATCATCCTCAATCGACTTAAAGTCAAAATCGATTGTACACACATATCCAAGTTCACACATGAATATGTCCGCATATTGTTCCTCGTTCTCTCAAGATACTAAAGGACATACTAAACTTGCTTTGTTAATCACCGAATCTAAGATTCGATCAAAGTTGACCTTTCGGTGGTTCTACAAGAGCATGAAACGAATCTGAGTACCGAACTCCATTCACGGGGTTATGGCTATTAAACCAACCTCTATTATCGAAATCTATCTTTGCTCACAAAAGAGCCATAGGTCATCAATCGATCCTCGGACTACAAAGTCCACGAACCCGTAATGGGTAATGGATAAACCATACTCCCACTACATGCTTTGGGTGGATCGAAATTACGATCTAGTTTAGTAGTATTTAGTGTTATCACCAACAACCGATGTTGGATGTGGTGCGATTTTAATCGATTAGTAACTACCTTGAGTAAACGTGCTTCAGGTTCAAGGTTTTGTTGTTTATGGATTCTATCGGGAAGGATGCAACAATATAAGCTGTCCTACCCGATTTCAAGAATCTTATAACAAACCTTTTCTCAATGCTACAAGATATATAACGATTGGTCACTGACCGAACGTGTTCGCGAAATTCCCAGACCTACCTTCAAGCACCGTGTGCTAAATGCTTATATTTATGGAAGTGGGGTGAACCGAATCCACACCTTATCCGTAAATTCCAAAGCATATTCTAGGTAGACTTCTCGGTCTTACATTTCAATGTAAACCGATATTTCGCTTCCAATATCTTTATTGAGTTAAGCAGTGTATTGTAGCACATCTAAAACTATGTAAAGCAATTTAACGGTTTCTCACTTAGTGAGCACATGTCACAATGAGGCAGGCTAAGCATCAGTCTCGAGGACTATGAATGGCCTATTCCAAGTATAGAATACTCTATCTCTGTTGAAAACAGAGAAACCTCAAATATTTTGGATAAGCTTACCGGAGTGTTTGAATAGTTATCAGACAAGAAGTCACTACTCGGAAGCTCCTACTAGCTTGTATCTTTCATCAGACCCCGAAGGTCGTCATGAACAAGCTATGTTACTTCTTTATAACCATTATCCTTTCCCGATTGAAAGGAAACTTAGTCATTGAACCTTTGAGACAATATAACCAGGTGGGAGAAAGGAATCACCCTGAGCCGCCTTCTTGAGTCTTGTCTTTTAGGGACTATGCACTAACTATGGAATATGAAGAAGCGTTTATCTAAATATAGAAACCAATTGCTTTTAATAGTTCTTAAGATGTGTTTCATATACATATTTCAAAGAATTGTAAGTGGTTTTGACTTTATCAAACAAAAGTCCGAGTCTTGGATTAAATTACAAATGATATATTCACTTTACATCGACAAACAAATTATCGAATAGAAGGTAAATCCATTCGTTCAACGAATCTTAAGCAGAAAATAAATCTTCCGTGATATCCAAGGGTTGAATCCGAGATTCATTTCCTTATATCACTCCCACTATTCTAGCTAAAATTAAGCGCCCGTTGTTTACTCTTTTTAATCGTTAGATGCCTTTGCTACCTTGTTCGCCAAAGAACTTAGCTCGAGAAAATCGCCAAGGATTCATAGGTTGGTGATCCAAAATCAACATCCTTATCCTATGATTTTCAGTTAATTAATTTTCGGTTCAGCCTTAAAGTTTTCTCAGTTTAGATGACTAACACTTTTAGACATATTCTCCCATTCTTGACTTTCCGTGAATGGAAACAGTCTTGAACCAAATTTCGTTTGAGTAGACTCTACTCTTGAACCGTGGGATGTCTATTTCCCGAGTGTTACTCGTCGGGACTTCTCGGATTTTATAAATATACGGAAAAAACAACAAATCATAACATTAAAGCTCCCTGGTTTATCGGTTCCAAATACCGTCTAACGAGCAATGCTTTATTTATGATTTTCCGATTTTTCCGATTAGAAAAATCTTATAGTTCCAATGTTTCGAGAAAAACAACAAATCATAGAACTCCCACTAGTTCATCGATTCCAAATATCGTCCAACTAGCGACATTTCATGACTTCCCGATTTTTCAACTAGAACGGTTACGTGTGTAGTCAGTTACACTTTTCTAATGTTCTAGAAAAACAACAAATCATAAAGCTCCCACTAGTTCATCGATTCCAAATATCGTCCAACTAGTAACACTTCATGATTTTCCGATTTTTCAATTAGAAAATTACTCGTGTAATTACTACAAACTTAAAATTCAGTAGAAGAATTTCAAAGTCCGAAATCACCTTTGACCAAACTAAGTTTGTCTTCCGTTTGACACAAATGACACTAGTGACATAACGATATGTCACTCTGGTTTTTAAAAGGCTTAAGAGAAAATATCTCTTTCGAAAAAATAGTTGCATTATCGATTAACTAGTTCAACGTCCTAGTTACTTTCCACTTTTTAACGAAGTCAATACTAGTCAATTATAAATCTTAAGCAATTTAGTAAGGGATATAATGATGTAAATAAAATGACATATATTAATTCAAGTTAACACTACTATATTTATTTTAGGAATTGTAAACTAAAATTGAGTCTACTCTATCATTCCAAGGTTTTAACCTCGCATCTCGATGCTGCATTGTAGGGTAGGTCAAAGAGATGACGGTTAAATCGAGACAATCTCATCAATGAATAACTTGTGAGAATCAAACATCCCACGAGAATCGAACATCCTTTATTCATTGACTACCTTCCTTTTTTAGCCTAGATATTACCAAAAATATCCTTTATGAGTGTGACCTACTATATCGGATCTCTTAGAAGTGCGCCCAGTATATGCCGTCTTAGGATAGGTCGGTGACCCGACAGTACCGGAAATCATATCCTTTCGGAGACCAAGCCATGAATGTTGATAGAAGGCGAACACCATCCTTAGGGGGCGAAATCAAAGCGCCTCAAGGCGTCCACCCTTCTCTCACTTACTTGTATCTATAGTAGAGGCCGTGGGGTTGGTGTCGCCTCCCCGCTCCTCTCAATATTTTGGAAGTGGTTGTGGGTTAACTAACCACGTCTTTTGATGTTAACATAAAAGCTCATCAAATCAAGGATTCGAATGGTGTCGATAACGTAGGCAAGCCTACCCGTCCTATTCGTTGGAACATATGTGACAGTCGGACGAAATCGGGTCAAGACAGCCCTATTGAGATAAGAAGGAATCACCCATCTGCTCTCCAGTATAGCTTAGTCTTGCCGGACCCCCGTGCATACATCACACTAGGAGGGTTAAGTCGGTCGAGCCTAGCTCAGTTGACCACCCAACTTATAAGCGAACCGTTTTTATCCAAGATTTATTGTTCTTTTACCATCATTCAATCTCGTAGACACTACGAATCGAAAACGTGATCTCGTTTGGGCTTTAAGGCGGTTCACCGAGAACACACACCGAAAGGCTTAACGATTTCATAACCCGTCCTCGGATCTTTAATCAGTTACTAAATTAAATTAATTACCACATATTAATAAAATTTCAACTAATTACACGAGTTTGTATACATGCCTATTTTAATTACCAAAATTAAAATTCTACATGTATGCATGGAGTGGATTTATGATATGATGCATGTCATGGCAATTCCGATTTTATATCTATTTTATGATCAAACACATAAAAAATAAATTGCCGAAAATTTAAACACCGAGATGGATCGTTGGCACCCCCGTATCTAATCTATTAGAAAATAAAAAAACAAAACCCTAACTAGGGTTTACTACTTTCTAACAAAATCTGTAGCTGTTCGAACTCTTCGACGATCGGCATACCAAACGGACTCGGATCGGGACGAAACTTTCCAGATATGTTCTTCACCTCTCGATCTTCAATATGGATGGTTGGATCGGTGCTTTGACTTACCAATTTTCTCCAGTTAGCCGCCCAACTTGATGCTGAATCTGACTTTGACTGCAGCGCATCAAAGACTTCCCGAGGAAGATCGGGAATCTACATGAATCCCGATCGACCTGAAATTTTTATCACACGTCCAGAACTCCAATTTTATCAATCTGAACGGTCGGATTTGCGTTTCAACGGTCCAAACTCTCCCAGAAAATCGAGGAAGTCACAGGTAGAGTTTCTGTGAATCCTGCGTTTTTCTGTTACAGCAGCGTCTTCGCAGCAACGAACGGATATCGAAACGGACTCTGATCGACGCCAAAATTTGTGGAGTAAATCACCATCTTCTGATCTTGATTCTGAGCGGAGGGATCTTTGTTTTAACGCCTCGATCAACGGGAAAAACTAAAATACTAAACAGCTACTAAATAGATCTATTTTAAAATTAAAATTGCAATAAAGATAAATTACATAATTTCATATCTTCATATGGACGAATTTTCATCGTTTATATGAGTTTACTGATAGATCTAACAGTGCTTGATGCCAACCCCAATCCATCTTTTCAAACCACAACAATCGCAACAACATAAATATATATAAACATGCATTGGCCAAATTAAAAAAAAATTGGACAATAAGAAAATTACATGTTTTAAAAACTCACCAGATCTAATATTTTATACGTATAAATATAGATCACCATGGCGGCGATCGATACCATTGTTAGTAATATCATCCATGCGGAGGAAGCGATTTAAGGATCTAGATCTATAAAATACACGTAATAAAATAACTAGATCTACTCTCTGAGGGGTTGTAGAAACATACCTCTTGGATCTCAAAATCCAAGTTGAAAACCGCAATAGAAAGAACGAACGAAGGTATGAAGAGCACCACGCGATCTTCCGTGCGTGTGATCCAAGCAACTCCCGGTGGAAGGAAATCCTCGTCTCGAATCCTTCCGATATCTTTCTGGAAAAACTCCAAGAGATTTTTCCTTATTCCCCTTGGCGAAAATTTTCACCTTCTCCTCTACAGAGGTGTAGGTCGAAAATATTGTGTGTTAAGGCTTTCTGAACTCTCTTTATATAGGAGAGTAAAAACTTAGCATCTAAGGATTTAATAATTAATACAAAATCAATTATAATAATCCTATTAAATAAAAGATAATCCCATAATATTCTAGAACAAATCTAGAATAATATTTATCTTTATTTCTTTCCATAAATATTTATCCAATAAATATTTTATGCACATCTTATTAATACTGAAAAACAATTTCTTGTTCCAAAAATAAGCATGGGGCGAAAATTACACATATTGACCTAGTCGATATTAATTTTGCCATAACACATAATTGGTAGCCAAGATTATGAAAAATGTCTTTCACATATTTAATTATTTAGCCCAACTAATTTAATAGTCACTAAACAATTAATTCACATATCGTTTTAATAAAGTCCAACAATAATTAAATTAATATTATTAGGATTCGACGTCCGAGAATAGCTATGCTATATTAGGAAGCACGTCGGGACATGTGGGTAATAATCAGTGACTCCGATAAATCAAATAAATAATTATAGAATAATTATATTCGATAAATCAATCACGAGAATATGCCACCATAATCCCGTGATTGCACTCCTCCGATTATAAGATTATATTTATCTCTCTCACGAGAATAATAATAGCGTCCATTGATATAATCATTACATATGGATTAATCCTCCATGTATTCGCTCATTCTAAATTGGGAAGTTACCGTTAACCCTTTCTAGAACCTCTTATCCTTATTTACCATTAACCCCAGTGATCAATTAATTCATACAACTCACCTGGTAGCTAATCGATTGTAATATGAACTCCATGGATCGATCGGTTTAGGATTAACAAATAAGGAGGCGTCTCATCTACTTCCGAGAAATGGAAGGAATGGATTCCGTATCTGTGACAACCACGAACTACTCACTCAATCGATACAATGCCAAGATGGGGTAATTCGGATCACAGACTCGGTGTAATCCTTAACCGTCAAGTCAAACTTATATCTTGATTCAAGCGGGTTGATTGTGATCACCTCCGAGATTAAGATATATCCATAAATATGATCATCCATTGATTCGATAAGACTTCTCGATTACGGAATTATATCGTGAACTCTAATCAAATCGGTCAAAAACTATATGATATATCTATCATATATAAATGCCCCATTAGGTTCTCTTTACTACGGGCTAATTGTATTTTAAGTACATCTTCACTAACTCAATCCTCCCGTGTATATACCATACACTGAGTTAAGTGATTATATAAACGATATACTTTAGGGTTTTACAGTAGTGTAAATACTTATTGTCGCATCGGTGAATATGAGAATAATAAATATGAATAATAATATCATTTCATTTATTAAATAAAACAATTACAAAAATTGTCTTTCGGGCATCACACCTAACAGATGCCCCAGGGTCGGTTAGACTCAGGGTGTTGGACTCCACTTAGGGACTAGCCCTATGCCATATGAGGAAATTTGAATGTGTCGTGGTGCGATCTTCACCTCGCAAAGTGTCCTTGGACTTGTGTACAACTCATCCCTTGTTTGGTTAAGGTTACTAGTTGGACTAGTAGAGTGGAGTGTTACTATACGTACGTGACAGTAAGTAGTGATTTTGTTATTGTTGATTGATAGCCTTGTTTATTTTTGTTGATAATGTTAAACACGGTTCTTCTACCTTTCTTGAGTCTTATATGTTTCACCCTTTATTTGCATGTATGTTTCCCACCCCGGAAGGTGGTGCGCAGTTTTATGGCAAAGATGTTTATTATGAAGCGTAAAACATGGCGCCGCTTTTGGAAGTTTTGTTTATTGTTTTCTTATGATGGTTCGAGGAATGAGAGGATGATAGTTTTGTTATGTTCATTGACTTTTGATCTTTCAGTTGAACAAACATCATTTACATTTCGTTAGTTGATGCGACATTGTTTGTCGTTTAAGATTTCCGTGTCGTTTCATTTCCGCTTTAACTTTGATGTAATTACGTAAAGAACTTACGTATATAATTGATTTAACTATTAAATTATATATACGTCGCTGCGTTGATTCCGGATAAGACATGATTATGCAGGCAGCGTCGTCACTTGGCAGGCACAACGATACATATATTAATATTATTACGCTCAAAGCACATTTGTAAATTGGTTGTTGCCCATTTGAAGGCTCGATAACAAAACGATTCTTAAAAAAAAAACATGTAAAGCTTGGTATCCAAAGTAATAACCGAACAGGATGCCCATAGAATCGAACCAAAAAAAAAAAAAAAAAAAAAAATCGAGTCCATCTCAAAACACAACAAATTTAAACGATTGGCTCATTTACGTGCCACGTGAGTTTAAACCCTTCCAAAACCTTACGTGAGGCCCTTTCTTCCATCTCATTTTCTTGGACAACCATGGCCGCCGCCGCCGCCGCCAGAACTATGTTGCGCTCGACCACCACATCCGGGAGAAGTGCAACGGCGGGAGTGACTTCTGCATTCAGGCCTCGTACCACTAGATCTCCTATACGCATCGCCACCCAGAAACCACTCTCCGCTCGCATTTTTAGGTATTTCCAATCTTAAATTTTATGCGAAATGTTCGTTTCATTGAATTTGGATGCAAATTTGTTTGTTTTAGTAGGTCACCAGTTGAGATGAGCTGTGTGGGCGCGCTGCCGTATCATTCTGCAACTGCTTCTGCATTGCTAACTTCCATGCTTACTGTTAATCCACGAATATATGGTTGGACTCTTGAAGGTACTTTTTTTCACCCATTTTGTTGATTTATAGGTTTTCCTTGTGATTCTATGGGGTATTTTTTCATTCTTTTGTTTTTCCTTTGTTAGTACCTAAGCATTCTTTGCAGCTAATGTACCTTTGAATAATGTAAGTGCAATGCTCACTTATGAAACTTTAAAAGCTTAAAAAGCAATGGTTCCCTTTTAAATGTCAAGGAATAAACAAGAATTGAGGCTTTCCATTGTTCTTCACTCTGATAAACTATTTTTTACACGTGTCGTTTGTGACATCTGTGAAGCCCTTGCACTAGATTAGTTTAGCCAATACACATACAAAGTTTCGAGCTTTTGTTATAAGTTGCGACTTGCGAGTAATTTTGCTCTATCTGAGCCATGGACATAGTGATAGCCCTGTTAGACATAGTGGTAAAGCTATTATTGTGTTACCTATTCTCTGTTATTGAAACTTTAGGGTGTGTAAATTAGGTGAAATCCATTTCAAAACTTATGTTTTAGCTCATCAAGCTGCTCTTTTTGTTTAACTTTTTCCCCCTGTTTCTTGGTATTGCTACTTTAAGGATTTGAAAAACAATATATTTGCTTATTTTTCAGATTCATTTTGGCTTACTTCCAATGTTCCATTGACCTGAATAATATTTTCACATGACCCGGAATACAAGGCCGTTTTGATGTTTACTGGTGTCTTTCTTGCTACATAGTCTTTATTATTGTGTTTTGATTGAGGTTTGGAACATGTAAAGAAAAAAAAGACTGGATTTTATTTCCCCTTCTCCCCTCTGCGTGTCTATGCGTGTGGTTTATTGTCATTTTTATTTCCCTTATTAATACTGAGGTACAAATTGTTGCAGATTTGTGAATCTTGTCATTTTCTGTGACTTTGGTAAGTGTTTGTGCATGCCAATTTATTTTAGAGTGGCAAATGATTTTTACTTCTTCCATTGCAGTTATCTGATCATAAGGGTCATGCTAATACATGGCATACATTCTGATTGCAAGGATTATGGTTGTTGGATACGTGTGGCGAAGTTTTAAATCCATGCCTTATAGGAAAATGCTTGATTTTTAGATGAGTAGTAATGAACACCGCAGGATGATTTTCCTCATTTTTCATTGAAGTCTTGGCTTTAACTTGTAGTATAATACTTGGATCTGGCTAAATTTTTTATTTGAGATCAGAAATTAAATACAGTATCTGTTACTCTGTTAGTTCCTTGTGGTTACTGTTTAGTCCCTTAATGATTTCAGTAAGTATTTTTGGAATGTGTCCAAAGTTTAAGCTTTAAAGTTATAGAATACTAGCCTATCAATATATGCTTCCTTTAACTTCAAAGTACGGGAAATGTAAACCATCTAAGTATATTTAGCTTCTGTTATTCCATTGACATGCCTCCACACTTACGAGTTATGTCCAGGTAATTTCTTTGACATGAGTTTTTCTATTTCTTTCTTTAGGGCTATAATCATTGTTCGCTGGCCGGGCTTCGAGTTGAAGATTTTGAAATTGTCGTCCAATTTGATTATGTTGAAATGTCGAATTCTTCTTTCTACCAGTTGTTGTGTAATGAGAAGCACCTGGGGATTCTCGATTATGCTTTTTATTAATAATTACCTTCTGAGATAAAAATTGGTTTTTGGTATTTTATTGTAGATGGGTGAGGTGAAACCTAAAAAATATGCTGGATTGTTGTGCATGGAATTCAATGGAGTCTGAACTCAAGTGCTCAACGAATTGTCTTGTGTAATCTAGTTTCATCATGCAAAGAAAGAATGTCACTGTAGTTTGATAGTGAAAAAAATTGGTGATTACAGAATCTGTTTTGCCTGTTCAATTGTAGATTATGTTTGGTGAAGGATAACATTGTGAAATTTTCGTTTGCTTTTCTGGCAATCTGTGTTTTTGGTTGTATTTTCACCAGTCATTTTCCCTAATCCTTCCCCCTTCCCCATAGTTGTCTCTGCATAAATCGCAACTCCCCTCCTTTCTCTGCAAAGTCACGAAATCTACCCCTACCCCTGTCATTGAAAATCGCGACAACCCCCTTCCCTACCTCTCATTTTTCTTCCATTTTTGTTGCAGTTTGAATATTTGTTGTAGTTTGCTTTTTGGGGTGGGTGTGTTGGGAAGGTAGGTGGAGAAGAAAAGCGTGACGATTTGGGGTGTTAATGGTGAGAATGGGTGGTTTATGGCATGATTAAGAAGGGGAAAAGGACATGGTATGGGTGGCAGGTGGGATTAAGGGTGGCAGACTTGGGTTGTTTTTGGTGGCTATTTGTGGTAAAGAGTGGTTGTGGGTGTAGGAGATGGGTGATGTTGGTGATGGATGGATGGATGAAAGTGAAATGTTAGGAAGATTACAGGGTGTTGATGTATTAATTTCTCAAAGTGTTGGACTAAATTGGATTTTTTTTTTGTTAAAATTGTGTGTGCCCTAAGTAATTTATAGTTTAAGTTGTTGTGTCATGAATATAAAAACAAATAATATGGTGTAATAAGTAATTTGTTGGGTGGTATTAGCAATTTACACATCGTTGTGGCGTCAAGAAATTACTTTAAACACTACTATCGTTATTGTACTCATCACACAACAGTTACAGGACTAAACAACTACAAACACAAATGTTTTTTAAAAATATATTCTATCCAACATAATTAAAAACGAGAAAGCTACGATTCATCGTGTTTGAAATAAACTCTTGATAAAGCTTTCTTTCTTGAATAAAATCAAATCTTCTGAAGACGATCCGGACTGAATTTTCGGATTAATCAGACCAGTTAATTTCGGATGTTGGGGCTTTAAGAAAAAAAAAAAAAATTGAGTCCATCTCAAAACAAAAATTTTAACGATCGACACATTTACGTGCCACGTGAGTTTAAACCCTTCCAAAACCTTCCGTAAGGCCCTTTCTTCCATCTCATTGACTTAGACAACCATGGCCGCCGCCGTCGCCAGAACTATGTTGCGCTCGAGCCCCACATCCGGAAGAAGTGCAACGACGGGAGTGACTTCTGCATTCAGACCTCGTACCACTGGATCTCCTATACGCATCGCCACCCAGAAACCACTCTCCGCTCGCATTTTTAGGTATTCCCAATCTTAAATTTTATGCAAAATGTTAGTTTTCATTGAATTTGGATGCAATTTTTTTTGTTTTTAGCAGGTCACCAGTTGAGCTGAGCTGTGTGGGCGCGCTGCCGTATCATTCTGCAACTGCTTCTGCATTGCTAACTTCCATGCTTACTGTTAATCCACGACTATATGGTTGGACTCTTGAAGGTACTTTTTTCACCCATTCTTTTGTTTTCTCTTTGTTAGTACCTAAGCATTCTTTGCAGCTAATGTACCTTTGAATAATGTAAGTGCAATGCTCACTTATGAAACCTTAAAAGCTTAAAATGCAATGGATCCCTTTTACATGCCAGGGAATAAACAAGAATTGAGGCTTTCCATTGTTCTTCACTCTGATAATCTATTTTTTATACATGTGTCGTTTGTGACATCTGTAAAGCCCTTGCAGTAGATTAGTTT
Organism: Gentiana macrophylla; assembly: GCA_026214975.1. Taxonomy (NCBI): domain Eukaryota; kingdom Viridiplantae; phylum Streptophyta; class Magnoliopsida; order Gentianales; family Gentianaceae; genus Gentiana; species Gentiana macrophylla. The sequence goes on from CM047806.1 coordinate 28,420,594, forward strand.
AGTCATTACATATACAAAGTTTCGATCTTTTGTTCTATGTTGTGACTTGTGAGTGATTTTGCTCTATCTGAGCCATTGACATAGTGGTGATAGCCCTGTTAGACTTGGTGGTAAAGTTATTGTTGTGTTACCTATTCTGCTCTATTGAAACGTAAGGGTATGTACATTAGGTGAAATCCATTTCAAAACTTATGTTTTAGCTCATCAAGCTGCCCTTTTGTTCAAGTTTTTCCACTCTTTTTCTTGTTATTGCTACTTTTAGGACTTGAAAAACAATATATTTGATTAGTAATCAGGATCATTTTGGCTTACTTCCGACATTCCATTGACCTGAATAATATTTTCACATGACCCGGAATACAAGGCCGTTTTGATGTTTACTAGTGTCATTTCTTGCTACATAGTCTTTATATTGTATTCTGATTGAGGTTCGAAACATGTAAAGAAATAGAGACTGGATTTTCTTTCCCCTTCCCCTCTGTGTGTCTATGCATATGCTTATGTTGAAAAGAGAAACCTTTTAATTTGGTTTTCATATTTTTATTCAGTACTGGAACAGGCAATTTATACAGGAGTAAAAAACCTAGAATCCTCGAAAATCGCACAATCCTCAAAATCGTGAATCCTACCAATCATGGACTCTTACCACCGCCCTAACAACCAACCGTGTAAACCCTAATTCTTTTGTAATCTGCGGCCTTATAACACGGCTTATAATAATAATAATAATAATAATAATAATAATAGCCTCCTTCAACACTCCCCTCAAGTTGGGGAAAAGATGTCTATCAGCCCAACTTGCCCACAAAGAATCAAACGCCTTTTCCCAGTTAGCTTTAGTCATTCCATCAAAGAATCTGTTGAAGCGAGAGGCAAAAATGGAACACGAACAACCCACTTTCCAGCTTTTCTTTGATGAAGTGCTGTCTATCTCCACATGTTTTGTTTTATCATGTTGGATGAGCTCATTTGCAATGTCAATAGGCGATTTGTTGTCACAATAGAGCTTCATGTGTCTTGATACACTTGCACCAATGTCTTCCATCACCTTTTTAATCCACAATCCTTCACAGATTCCTTGTGCCATGGCCCTAAACTCGCTCTGCAGTACTCTAGCCACAACACTTTGCTTTTGCTCCTCCAAGTGACTAAATTTCCCACACATAAGTACAAGATGCCACATTCTGGACTTCCTATCCTTGGTACATGTCCCCCAATCTGAATCTGTATATATAGACACATCCCTTCTATCTGATTTCTTGAAAAATAGCCCTTTCCAGGTGTGGTCTTTAGGTACCTTAGTAATCTTCTAGCAGCTTCCATATGCACCTCATTTGGTGAGTGCATAAACTGGCTTAAGGAACTCACAACATAGGATACATCCGGCCTAGTGTGAGATAAGTAGATCAGTTTCCCAATCAATCTCTGGTAGCTCCCCATATCAACAGGTTCACCTTTGGCATCTCCAGTTTCAAGTTGCATTCCATAGGGGTGCTAGGTTGGTCTACATCCTCCAGCCTGTTTCCTGAGCGGATCCAAAGTGTACTTTCTTTGAGTCATAACCAACCCCACCGACCTGCCACCTCCATTCCAAGAAAATGTCTCAATGATCCCAAATCTTTAATTTCAAACTCTGCTGCAAGTTGTTTTTTGACCAAGTTTGCTTCTTGCTCATCATTCCCAGTCAGAATGATGTCATCTACATACACAATCAAGATGGTTATTCTTCCTTACCGCCTTTTTTATAAACAAAGTGTGTGATCGACTTGCCTTGGGTGAATCCTATACTTTTCATGAACTTCATGAACTGTCAAACCATGCTCTTGGACTCTGCTTGAGCCCATACAATGACTTATTCGACTTGCATACTTTGTTCCCAAAATTGTCACCGAATCTCTGGGAGGCTCATATAGACTTCCTCCTTTAACTCACCATGGAGGAAGGCATTTTTAACATCCAATTGGCTTAGGGCCAATCTAAATTTATTGCCACAGACACCAAAATCTCGATAGTATATTGAGTTTGGCTACAGTGAGAAGGTCTCGAGTAGTCAATTCCATAGGCCTCAGAGTACCCTTTTAGCTACAAGCCTGGCCTTATGTCTCTGAATCTTGCCATCGAGATTGTATTTTATCACAAACACCCACTTGCACCCTCACTCCTTCCTTCCTCGTGTAGAGGTACACTTTTCCAAGTTTCATTCTTGTCCAGGGCCCTCATTTCTTCAAGAATGACCTCTTTCCACTCAGAGTTTTAAGAGCTTCATTTATATTTTTGGGACAATGGTGGTTGACAAAGCATGGTGAAGAAGCTTTGTAAGGAGGGGACAGATTTGGCATAAGACAGATATTTAGTTATGGGGTGTTTGTGCATTGTCTGGTTGTTTTCGATTGCTATGGGCACATCAAAGTCGTTTTTTTTTGTTGTTCGGAGAGTCGAGTTTTGTGGAGGTGATTCGGGCCGATTCGAAATCAAGAAGTCGTTTTTCTTTTGTGTTCAGGAGAGTCGTTTTGTGCAGTGTGATTCGATTTACGATTCGGACTCTGCATGCTCATCGCCTCTTGACTGGCTCTCTGTTTGAAAACAATCTCAGGATCGATTGGATTTCACCATCAATAAGGGTTTTAGACACTTTTTAGGATATTTCCTCACATAGATCTTCCTTGGAAAGGTCTTTCCTTGAGAGGTTCGGGAGGATCTGCTTGTACTTGAGTCATAGTCTCAAGACCACCGATCTCTTTAGTCCGATTATCACCGTATCCCTTGAGTTTTGTAATCAGTTGAGTCTTGCACCCTTATTCCTAAGTTCTAGATCGAGGAAATCATCTTGGATTTCTTCAAACACGCTTATATAGCTTTACTTAGTGTTCTCCCCTCAAATTGATCCTTGTCAAAAACATTTTGTGCTCAAAAAGGTTACATCCATGGTAACTAAGACTTTACCAGTTGTGTGATCATAACATTTGTAACCCCTTTTTGTGGGGGAATACCCAATAAAGCAGCATTTTTTTGACCTAGGATCTAATTTCCCTTGGTTATAAGTGTGGACATATGCAGTGCTTCCAAATATTTTTAAAGGCAAGTTATTGACAAGTCTGCTTTTTGGAAACCAGTTTTGAAATAAGTTGATGGGAGCTTTGAATCCTAAAACCCTTGATGGAACCCTATTGATTAGGTATGCAAAGATTAGAACCCTTCACCCTGAATGTTTTTGGACATTTTGAGGTGATTAAAAGTGGCCCTAGCTACTTCCAACAAGTGCCTGTTTTCCTTTCTCAACTCCATTCATTTGTGGAGTTTTTACACAGGAACTTTGGTGGATTATGCCTTTTTCAATGAGGTACCCATCTAAATATTGATTGAAATACTCAGTTCCATTATCACTTCTCAGAATTTGAATCTGAGTTTGGAACTGTGTTATTACCATTTCATAAAACTGTTTAAAGACTTTTTCCACTTCAGATTTGTCTGTCATTAAATACACCCAAGTTAAACGTGTATGGTCATCTATGAGACTGACGAACCACCTCTTTCCATTAAAGGTGGACACCCTAGAAGGACCCCACACATCACTATGGATCATAGTGAAGGGCCTTGAAGGGATATAAGGTTGAGCAGGATACACACTTCTGCTGTGTTTAGCTAGAACACACACATCACACTGAAATAACTCATCTTTATTGTTAAAAAACAAATTTGGAAACAGTTTTTTCATATATGGGAAACTGGGATGCCCTAATCTCTTATGTAAAACTACAATCTGATTCGATTATTCAGGACACAGCAGATACCCTCCTCTCATTAGGAATTCCTCATGTGATTCCATTCCTTGTTCCAGTATGTAAAGCCCCCCATTGATTCTACACTTGCCAATCATCTTCCCCAATGTTTTGTCCTGAAACAGACAGCCATCCTTAGAAAACAAGGCAACACAGTCTGCTTCAGAGGTTAATTTACAAACCGAAAGTAAATTACATGACAATTTTGGCACATGAAGAACTTCTTTTAGTGTTAAGTGGGGTGATATATATATGGATCCCTTCCCAAAGAATAGTGTGTGAGGATCCATCACCAATCTTATTTTTGATTTCTGGACAAGGATCATAATTTTGGAACAAATTAGAGGAGCTAGTCATGTGGTCAGTTGCTCCAGAGTCAACTACCCACTGAGTGTTATGACTAACCCCTAACAGAGATAAAGGGAAGGATTTACCCGACTCGGCAAGGGAACAATTAGGCTTGGAATTTAGGGAAAGTTGAGAATTTAGAATTTTACTCAGCTGCTCTATATGCTCCTGAGTGAAAGGAAGTGCTCCTGTTGTGGATAATGGCTCTAGGTCATAAGAGACCTGATTAGCTTTCCCTTGTTCTGAGTTCTGGAAGTTTGTGCCCTTTCCATCTATTGCTAACTTGATGGTTTGTGACCACTCAAGATAGTTTTTGCATCCAATTTTCTTGATGGAAGCGAAAAGGTCTGCTGAATTTGTTTTGGAGTCGTCATCTCCACTAAGAAGGTTGGTGATCCGGGATTCCATCCCACTTGAAGGACTTCGGTGGTGGATACCCGGAATTGGTAGGGTCCTAACTCCGTGAAGGCGCCTTGTAATCCATTTAGAATTGAAATCGAATTTTTGTGTGATGGCTCCGATACCATGTTGAAAAGAGAAACCTTTTAATTTGGTTTTCATATTTTTATTCAAGATCGAACAGCAATTTATACAGGAGTAAAACCTAGAATCCCGAAAATCGGACAATCCTGAAAATCGAATCCTACCAATCATGGACTCTTACCACCGGCCCTAACAACCAACCGTAAACCCTAATTCTTTTGTAATCATGACCTTTATAACACGGCTTATAATAATAATAATAATAATAATAATAATAATAATAATAATAATAATAATAGCCTCCTTCAACAGCTTAATTGTCACTTTTCTTTCCCTTATTAAAACTGAGGTACAATTGGTTGCAGATTTGTGAATCTTGTCATTTTCTATGATTTTGGTACGCGTTTGTGCATGCCCATTTATTTTAGAGTGGCAAATGATTTTTACTTCTTCCATTGCAGTTATCTGATCATAAGGATCATGCTAATACATGGTATACATTCTGATTCCAAGGATGATGGTTGTTGGATACGTGTGACGAAGTTTTAAATCCATGCTTTGTAGGAGAATGCCTGATTTTAGAAGAGTAGTAAAATGCACTCCAATGGATGATTTTCCTTATTTTTCATTGAATCTTGGATTTAACTTGTATAATACTTGGATCTGGATAACTTTCTTATTTAGGATCAGAAATGAAATATCAGTTAATTCCTTGTGGTTACTGATTAGTGCCTTAATGATTCCAGTGAGTATTTTTGGATGTGTCCAAAGTTTAAGCTTTAAAGTTATTGATTACTAATCTATCAAATATCAATATATGCTTCCTTTAACTTCATAGTACTGAAAATGTAAACCATCGAAGTATACTTAGCTTTTCTTATTCCATTGACATGCCTCAGCACTTAGGTTCAGGTAAACTTCTTTGACATGAGTTTTTCTATTTCTTTCTTTTAGGGTTATAATCATTGTTCGTTGGGCAGGCTTCGAGTTGAAGATTTTGAAATTGTTGTCCAATTAAATCATGTTGAAATGCCGAATTCTTCTTTCTACCAGTTGTTGTGTAATGAGAAGAACTTGGGGATTCTCGTTTATGCTTTTATTAATAATTACCTTCTGAGATAAAAATTGGTTTTTGGTATTTTTATTGTAGATGTGTGAGGTGAAATCTTAAAAGTATGCTGTATTGTTGTGCATGGAATTCAATGGAGTCTGAACTCAAGTGCTCAACGAATTGTTTTATGTAGTTTCATCATGCAAAGAAAGAACGGTGATTACAGAATCTGTTTTGCCTGTTTAATTGTAGATATATTTGCTGAAGGATTACATTGTGAAGTTTTTGGTTGTATTTTCACCAGTCATTTTCCCTAATCATTCCTTCCCCCTTCCTCATAGTTGTCGCCGCCACATCTGCCTTTGCTTTCTGCATAATTCACAACTCCCCTCCTTTCTCTGCAATATCACGAAATATACCCCTACCCCTCTCGTTGAAAATCGCGACAACTCCATTCCCTACTGCAATTCTGCAAATCATGACCTCTCGTTTCTCTTCCATTTTTGTTGCAGTTTGAATATTTATTGTAGTTTGCGTTTGGGGTGGGTGTGTTGGGAAGGTAGGTGGAGAAGAAAAGCATGACGACGTGGGGTGTTAATGGTGGGAATGGGTGGTTTATGGCATGATTGAGAATGGGAAAAAGACATACCAAGGGTGGCAGGTGGGGTTTAAGGGTGGCGGGCTTGGGTTGTTTTTTGTGGCTATTTGTGGAGAAGAGTGGTTGTGGGTGTAGGAAGGAGATGGTGGTGGCGGAGATGGGTGATGTCAGGAATCCACCCTCAGCGTTTTCTGCCAACAATCGTGCGAGATCTTCAGGGGTTGGATCACGCAAACATTATTCTTTGTAGAGGACTATAATAGTATCACAATATTTCATAAGAGAATTCTCATCCGTCTTTTCACCTTTCTTCAAGATCTTATCCATGTTATCAGAAAAGAAAAAAAAAACACCCATATGCAAGCACTCGCACAATTGCCATGACCTTTTGTAATGGTGAAAGCCCGAGCCTTCCGGTGCAATCATGATGTTGCTTGAAGTATGAATTTACTTCTGAAAGGCTTGGATTTGCTACTTCTAAAGAAAAGCTCACGTCGCATTCGGAATCTGCGTCAAAAGTGACGAGAGGGAAACTAGGATTTGAGCCAAACGTCGTGCATGTCGATCTTCTCTATTTTGATTGATATATGTCCTTGTGGCCGGAGCATCTGCAACGTCTATATTTTGCCCAAGAGGCGTCAGTTGGTTGAGCATTATGTTTCTACGAACCTCCACCTCCGTCATATGTCTCTGCTCTCTTTCATGTCGCTCTTTGCTACCGTAAGAGCGTAGATGATCCATGGCAGTATGCCGATAAATTTTCGTACAATAAGAGTGGAAATGAGATCAAAAGAGGTGTGTTTTTGTAATTGCCTAGTTTGCATTAGCATGTATTTATAGAAAGTTGCATGCCACCTCCGTTTCAAAATATAAATCCATTTAGTTTTTTAGTTTTGTCCAAAATGTAAGTCCATTTAAAAAACCAATAAAGCATTTATTAGATTTTTCTCCTTCTATCCCTTATTTATTATATACCCAACCACATTTTACTACTTTGCATTAATATTAATGAAAAGTCATTTTAGTCTTTTTAATCAAAATTAAAGACAAATAACAAATTTAACTAACTTTCTTAATATGTGTGAAAAATCTCAAATTGACTTATATTTTGGGACGGAGATAGTACATGAGACGTGGATATGTGATCTCTTTGACAAATCATCATTTGCCACGTGTACAGAGGATAGCTAATAAGAGAATGATATGATAAAATTAGCAATGACCTATTTGAAGATTTTCGCGATCCTGCGCCAAAAATGTATTTTAATTTGTGATCACATTTTTAAAAAAATATAAAGGCAATTTATATTTTAACCTAGCTAATTTTATCGATCAACTACTTTTAACCACCTGCCTACTACTTTATTAATATAAAATAAATTCACCATCATCTTCCATATAGGTCATTGCCTGATCAAAAGGCACTATCAATCCATTGCTTCACTAATTCTCTAGAAAATTCGGAAATCAGACATTGTCAGGGTCTATACTTTTCTTAATGTTTACATTTTCTGACATTTTTTTTAAGGTAATCCGTTTTTGTTATTAACATGAAATTGTGTTACCCGTCTATCATAGGGACGGGTAAAACTCACGCTTAATTCCTAACCAAAATCAGGACGTTAAAAAAAACTATGCATGGAGCGTGAGTTCTTACCCGTCCTTATTGTGGACGGGAAATAGTTTTCTCGTCCATAAGAAGGACGGGAAAAAGTCACATCTCGTCCATAATCCTGATTTTGATTAATGACTGGGCGTGAGTCTCACCCGTCTTTATTAAGGACGTGAAATTTTGTTATCTGTCCATAATAAGGAAGGTAACACCCACACCCCGTCAGTAATTTTGGTTAATGACTGGGCGAGGTTCTTACATGTCCTTATTATAGAGGTAACACAGTTTCACCTCCATAATAAAGACAGGTTACCTTAAAAAATGTCGGAAAATGTAAATTTTAATAAAATGCCTGGATCTTCTAAAAAAATGCCTGGCTAAGACAATGTCTGATTTTCGAAAGCAATTTTCGACCCCATAATTGCCCAACCCTACTACGGTTGCCCTTAGAGCAATGGTAATGGTACAAGCATAAATGGCCATCGAGAAAATGGAGGGGCCATTGTTTTAAAATATGGTAAATTGGTATGGGAATGGTTAAGTTTTTTTTGTTACTATCCTAAAAAAAAAAAATTTGATGTTACTAATTAAAAAGCTCCGTATGTAATAATAATAATAATAATAATAATAATAATAATAATAATAATAACAACAACAACAACAATTCTCCCTAATAATAAACAACGTAACGGCTTTCCATAGAAATAAAGAAATTCGTGCAGATATATTACTCAAAAAAATTACACCATGTACTGATGTACATAGTGATAGACCTACATACAACTAAGAGGGGCAACTGCCCCTCCTTCAATCCGAAAAAAATCTACTAATATGTGTAGTATGATCATGTTTACCCTCCCCTTAGGCCCCGTTTGGATTGAAGGAATTAGATAGAATGAAAATGAAAGATAGTGACGGAAAAGAAAGAAAAAGGGAATGAGAGATTATGAGTCTATTTTGATTTTTGAGTGTTTGGATTGAATTAGATGGAAAGGAAAAAAAATGTAGAGAGTGTCAATTCAATTTTACAAAAAATGAATTGTTTCCCTCCGTTTCTCAACTGTTTTGGAAGGAAACGAGAACACCCAATTCGTAAAGAACCATATCCCCTTCTCCCCTGCTATCCTTTCATGTCTTTCAAACTAAACCATACCAAACACTAAAATTTAAATTCATGATCATATCATTTATTCTCCCTTCAAATTTTTCAATCCAAACAAGGCTTTAATGTTTTTATTTGTCTTTTAAAATTTTGCATTACCCCGTACCCGAGATGATGTGTCCGCCACCACATGTACACCCAACATAATCTTATTGTAATGAGTGTTTCTATTTTTTATTTACATAAAAAAAAAAGGTATGGTAAGTTGATAAAGGTGTAGATATGATGTATACTTTAGGGATTAAAAGTATCATTATCCGTTAAAAAAATAAAATAAAATAACAACAAAAATATAGCAACTGGGATAAATAGTGAAATGTTTTTTAATACATAAAAAAAGAAATACGAATCATCGCACGTTATTACATGAAAGACATTTGCAGCGGAAACCCTATGCGGTGTCCTATCCTAAAATAAAAATAGAAATTTCCCTCAAATACCTTGCACAACAGAAGCCCATCCCTATTAATTTTTAGGATCAATGAACAATGTATCCTTATTTGGGGAGCACTATTGTAGCAACCCTATTTTAATGGTATAGAAATAGAGATAAAAATACTGTTGCGGAATGTTTTGAATTGAGATATTGTAAAATAAGAATATTTTTTATTTTATATTATTTTAGTAGCCAAACCTAATATAGCAACTGGGATGCTTTGTTGCCTTGATTTATAAGTTTAAACTGAGTGCAGTTGACTTAGTTTAGGTGATAAATAATTATTTACAAAGTACAGAAGACTTATAGCTCCCACTGAAAATCGGCGGTTCCACCGGAAATGGTATGTGGTTTCGTGCTTGTGTCCTTTGACAATTATATGTACAGCAAGAAACTCAATGCGTTGATCCTAAACTGTGCTACCACGTTATTTTATGGCATATGCCTTTTTGTTTTAATGTTTCTCGAGCGTCATAGGTGATGTTCTATCTTAAACTTGTATAACATCACCTGCATCATATAATTTTAACGAATTCTTTATTTTGAAGGAGTTTTAAATCTGATTGCTATATTTAAATCAGATTTTAACGAATTCTTTATTGTGGAGGAGTTTTAAAAATATAACGAATTCTTTATCGGGCATATCTGTTAGTAAAGTGACTTAAACTCTACATCTAGTAGAACCAATCAAGACTCAATGGCTGTGATGAACAACAACCGAAAGTGTATTCAATTGCATGCATCGGTAGGGTGGAGTCTCATCGAGGCTTCTGTCGGCCAGGTGAAGTCTGTTGAGTACGAATTCAAAGAGATGTCCCACATCCGCTATTTACGTTATGTGATGACCATACAAATGTCGTTAAAGGAGGACACATGTAGGGGTATTTATGGTGTTTCAGACAAAAAGATTTCTTGCTGGCTAGGGTTTAGGGATTTGTGCCTATAAATATCTGATTGTTGTTGCATTGTCTCAGTGTGTGTGAAATCAGAACTCGGTGCATAATAATAAAGATCTCTTTTACGCCCATGGTTTTTATCTCTCTCACTTTGAGAGGGGTTTTCACGTTAAATCTGTTTTTCTTGTTTTCTGTTATCTCCTTTGATTATTTGCGTTTGATTGCATCTGCTTCTATTTCTTGCATCCGGTTATCTCCATCCGTCATAACAAGTGGTATCGAGAGAGAGTTTACGGGAGAAAACAATGCATGCGATCAACTTCATCTTCACCAAGACCTTGATGAGGTGCTAGGATCTCATGATAAAGTTGTGATCTTTAGCAAGAAAAGATGTCGCAGATGGCGTGAAAATCGATAAATTTACTGAGGAAGGAACGACTTTGGTCCGTGGCAAATCAAGATCGTGCAATTTGTTGAAACAAAGAGGGTTTGTGGAGTCCTTTATCCGACAAACCAAATACAAAGTCTGGCAGTTATGCCATCTGGAGAGAAAGCACATTCAACCATCATGTTGTGCTTATCTGATGATGTTATCATCGAGGTTCTTTGAGGAAGACACCTCGGCCAAGTTGTGGAAGAAGCTTGAAAGCTCAGTATATGACCAAGTCAGCGACCAACAAGTTGTTGTTGAAACATAGGTTGTTCAGTTTAAAGATGCATGAAGGAGTCCACCGAGGACCATCTTGACTAGTGAACACAATATTACTTGATTTAAGGAATATTGATGTTAAAATTGAAGATGAGGATGCAGCCCTAATCCTATTGGTGTCATTACCGGTATCATATGAAAACTTTGTGCGATCTTTCTTAGTTGGGAAGGATACAGTAGCTTTAGAGGATGTAAGGTCCGCCTACATGCCAGGGAGCTTAGACACAAGGTCTTTGGGACAGACGATCAGTGCTTTGGGCTTGTTGCTAGCAAAGAATAATGGAAAAGGATATGGACGAAAGAAGAAAAAGAAGTCGGGGTCCAAAGGTCCTAAGTCTATCGATGTCTGTAATTATTGTAGGAGCGGGGACATTGGAAGTCCAATTGTCCAAGGAAGAAGAAAGCGACATGAAGGCAATTGCAGCACAAGTGGCCTAGCTCTTGAGCAATCTGATGAGGATCTGGTTCTAGTTGCAGGGGATTCTACACACCACAATGATGTGTGGATACTTGATTCTGGAGCATCCTACCATATTTGTCCAAACATGGAGTGGTTTTCTACTTATGAGCAGATGGATGGTGGTCAAATCTATATGGCCAACAGCAAGGTTTGCAAAGTTGTGGGAATTGGCTCAGTAAAGTTAAGGACAGAGGATGGTAAATTCTATACACTGAAAGATGTAATACATGTTCCATAGATGACCAAGAATTTGGTATCTCTCAGTCTACTGGACATCAAAGGGTTCAATTTCAAGGGTGAAGGTGGACAGCTGAATGTCTTCAAAGATTCAGTTGTAGTCCTCAAAGGCCTCAAGATGGGAACCTTGTATATATTACAAGGATCTATTGTATCCGCACTTCTTCTTTGTTGCATCCTCAAATGAGCTCACCGAGTCTCAAGCAGACTTCAATTTGTGGCACATGAGACTAGGTCACATGGGTGAAAGGGGGTATGCATCTTTCTTCATGAGGTTTTCTTGGGGATATAAGGTCAAGAATGCGACTTTTATGAACATTGTGTGTTTGGGAAATTGCATAGAAGTAAGTTCTCAAAGGTTGTTGCACAACACTAAGGCATCACTTGATTACATCCATTCGATTTGCTTGGGGTCCATCAAAAGTTGAGTCATTGGGTGGTCACAGATATTTTGTGTCATTCATAGATGACTATTCAAGGATGACTTGGGTGGTGATGATAAAGAACAAAAGTGATGCATTCAATAACTTCAAGCGTGGAAAGGCCTAGTGGAGAATCGCTTAGGCAATAAAATCAAAAGCTTAAATACGGATAATGGTGCGGAATTACGATGGAATGATTTTGATTCATTTTGTGCAAATGAGGTATTGCCGGACATCATCTTGTAAGGAATACACCTCAGCAGAATGGTGTAGTTGAAAGGATGAATCAAACTCTACCGGAGAGGCAAGATGTATGCTTTCTCAAAAAGTCGGTTTATCAAGGAGATTTTGGGCGAGACTATAAAAACAACTTTGTTACTTAATCAACGTAAGTCCTCACACGAGGATCAATCTCAAGACACCATTTGAGATGTGGTCAGGCAAGCCTCAGTTCTAAGGGTTTTTGGGAGTACAGCTTACTATCATGTTAGTGAAGGGAGGTTGGAGCCAAGAGCCAAGAAGGGAGTGTTTGTGGGGTATGGTGATGGAGTGAAGGGATATAGAATTTGGTCATCAACAGAGTCCAGAGTAATCCTCAGCAGGGATGTTGTGTTTGATGAAAATTCTATGTTAAACTCATCGATGGGTCGGCTCATCGAATTTGAAACCATCTTGAACTCGATAGTGTTGAGAAGCAGGTGGAGCTTCAGGAGTCTCACCGATATGCAACAATCGGTGGATCCAAATCAACACTATACTTGTCCGGATAATGAACCGAGACCGATCAAGCCACCTCATCGAGACCTCGGGGGGCGTCATACAAACATTAATCAATGAGTCTAGTTCGTCGGCGAGCTTAGAAGGTCTAATGTTTGGATACCTCCAAGGAGATATGGGTATGATGATTTGGCTGGATATGTACTCCAAGTTGCAGAAGAGGTAGAGGTTGCTGAACCTACTATTTACTGAGGAAAGCGATGATTGTCTGAAGCATCTCGGTGGCATGCAGCCATAGGAGATGAAATGGAGTCATTGTTGAAGAATCAGACTTGGGAATTGGTAAAACAGCCTACTGACAAGGGAGTTGTGACTTGTAAATGGATTTTCAAGAAAAAGGAAGGAATAAATAAGGCAGAAGGGGTCAAGTATAAGGCACGTTTGGTTGCAAGAGGATTCAGTCAAAAGGAAGGGGTTGACTTTGATGAAATATTTTCACTAGTGGTCAGACATACCTCAATCAGGATGTTAATAGCAATGGTGGCACAGCATGATCTGGAACTTGAGCAATTAAACGTGAAAACTGCTTTTCTACATGGTGAGGTGGATAAGGAGATATACATGACACAGCCTGAGGGTTTTCAAGTTCCTGGCAAGGAAAATTATGTTTGCAAGTTGAAGAAATCATTGTATGGTTTGAAGCAAGATCCAAGGCAGTGGTATACAAGGTTTGACAGTTTTATGCTTCAGCAGGGTTACAGCAGAAGTCCTTATGACTGTTGTGTATACCACAGTCTGCTGAAATATGGATCTCATATCTATCTATCTTGTCTTGTATGTGGATGACATGTTGATTGCTGCTGCAAGGAAATCAGATATTCAAAATCTGAAGAACCTTCTCAGTGCTGAATTTGAAATGAAGGATTTGGGTGCAGACCAAGAAAATCTTGGGGATAGAGATCTGGAGAGATAGAAGTCGAAGAAAAGCTGCTTTTGTCTCAAAGGGGTTATGTGCGTAAGATATTGGCCAAGTTTGGGATGTCTGCTTTGCAAAAACCAATAGATACTCCTATGGCATCAAATTTCATTTGTCTGCTTATGCTTCACATCACCGGTGAAGAGAAGGAGTATATGTCAAAGTTCCCCTATGCTAGTGCGATTGGCGATCGATGTATGCCATGGTATGCACTAGGCCTGATTTAACTCGAGCGATCGGTGTTGTCGGCAGAGTTTATTGCTCAACCCGGAAAGGAACACTGAAAGTCATTAAAAGGATATTCGTGTACCTCGAGGTGCAGTTGATGTTGGTCTCATTTATGGAGGTGATCTTGATGCAGTCACATGCTACTTTGTGATGCTGATTATGCAGGTGATGTTGACAACAGGAAATCAATAACTGGTTATGTGTTTACATTGGGAAATGCAAAGTGGTCACCGGAAAGCTACTCTTGAGTCTGATGAGCCTTATCAACTCATCAAGCGAATACATGGCTCTTCTTGAAGCATCTAAGGAGGTATCTGGTTGAAAGGGCTAGTCAGTGATTTGGGGTTGCATCGGGATCAGCCGAGATATATTATGATGATCTAAGTGCAATATGTTTACCAAGGATCGGTTCATCATGAGAGAACCAAGCATATTGATGTCGGTATCATTTTCTCGAGAAATGAGAAGAGGGTTGTGGTGAAGAAAATTGGCACAAAAGGAGAATCCAGCTGATATGTTCACTAAACCATTCAAAGAGAGTAAGTTTCACTTTTTGTATGGACTTACTGAATATTCAGAGCTTGTAATCTATTTCTGGAAACTCTATTGAGGGCATATCAGTGGAGTGGATGCTGTGGAGATCGTCTGGTACAAGTACATCTGGCATTGACGAATGTATCTGGTACAAGTACATCTGGTTATGCAATCTGTTTGACTCTGGTGAGAGTTGAAGTCAAGGTGGAGATTTGTCAGTAAAGTGACTTAAACTCTACATCTACTGGAACCAATCTGAAGACTCAGCTGTGTGATGGACAAATGAGAAGTGTATTCAGTGCGTGCATCGGTAGGGTGGAGTCTATCGAGGCTTCGCCGCCAGGTGAAGTCTGGCGAGTCTTCGGAATATAGCAGGGTCCCACATCTGCTATTTCTGTTATGTGACATCCATACAGTGTCATTAAAAGGAGGACACGTGTAGGGGTATTTATGGTTTTTCAGACAAAGATTCCTTGCGGCTAGGGTTTAGGGATTTGTGCCTATAAGTACAGTTGTTGTTGCATTGTCTGTGTGTGTGAAACCTGTAACTCAGTGCATAATAATAAAGATCTCTTTTCTGCCCATGGTTTTTTTATCTCTCTCACTTTGAGAGGGGTTTTCCACGTTAAATCTGTGTTATTCTTGTTTTCTGTTATCTCCTTTGATTATTTGCATTTGATTGCATCAGTTTCTATTTCTTGCATCTGAAGTTATCTCCATCCGTCATAACAATATCAAATCTGATTGCTTTGGACTTAAGAACAAAGAAAAGTGTAAACAGAAGAAGAGCGTAGTAAAGAGTCTGGTCAGGCCAGTATTGTAGAAGATGAGAGTGATGGAGATATATTCCTTGCTGATGATAAATTAAGGTCTGTTGGTGAATGGATCTTGGATTCTGCTTGCACATATCATATTTGTCCCAATAGGGACTGGTTTTCCACGTATGATCCAGTTCATGGTGGAGTTGTTTCGTTGGGCAACGAGCAGTTTACAAGGTTGCTGGTATTGGTACAGTGAGAATCAAGACCCATGATGGTGTTGTCAGAACACTTAAGAAAGTCAGACATGTTTCGGATTTGAAGAAAATCTCATCTCTTTGGGCGCATTTGAGACTCTTGGATTTAGGTACACCGCTGAAGGTGGAGTTCTGAAGCTAATTAAAGGTGGTTTTGTTGTTATAAAAGCTTGCAGGTCTGGTGGTTTGTATGTTTTGCAAGGATCGACAGTTATTGGCAATTCTACAATCCCTATGTCATCCCATTCAGAGTTAGACATTACGAAGTGTCGACCATTTGTTAAGTTCAAGCAGTGCTTGAACTTTTTTGACATTGTATGATGATTTTGGAGTTTGTGGAGAAATAGTAGTATTACTATTTCTGGATGTGGGCATTTGTCCAAGGTGGAGATTTGTTAGTATTGGTGGGCCAAAGCCCAACTAGTCAATTTAGTTAAATGGTTGCACATCCCACATCAGTAGTGTGCAAGTTTGGAGCCGACTTAGTTTTATATTTAATAAGTTTTGCCTATTGTTTTTATTGTGTACCAATTGGCATCAATTAAGATAAACTCTCAATTGCCTTAGCTATTTTGGCTATTGTTTTTAGGCTTCAGGAGAATTGTATTTTTTGTAATTTTCCTCTATAGTAATATTTTCTCTTTTGCCCGTGGACTAGTCAACACATTGCCGGAAACCACGTAAATTTGGTGTTTTGTCTTTTTCCTTCCGTTTGTTATTTTGGTTACCGTCGTTAAGGGCTATAGCTCGGTTTGATTTTTCCTAACAAACTGGTATCAGAGCTGAGGTTTTTTTAGGTGGTTTTTCTAAGGTTTTTTCGAGCCGAGGTTTTTCTGAGCTTTTGAAAATTAGCCATCATGACTGTAACTGAGTATTATTTTCAGAAGTTCGACAGAAACGTCAACTTCGGGATGTGGTAGTTGAAGATGGAGGCCATGTTGATTTATGAGGGCTTCGATATTGCGTTGTTTGGGAAGGAGAAAAAGACAGAGAAAATGTCAGATGAGGAGTTTGCTGGTCTCGACAAAAAGGCCAGGTCAGGTATCATCCTGTGTCTTTCTGATGAGGTTTTAAGAGAAGTAGCCAGTAGCCACTAAGGTTACAAATAAGGATTTGTGGGAATAATTAAAATCCTTGTATATGAAGAAAACTGTGGAAAATACATTCTCGGTCACCCTAGTGTCCTGTAGGGATTACGTGTGGTATTTGTTGTGATTTTGTACAGGACTTAGGTGTTTGAAATGTCTGGAAGGCGAGATACGAGGATAGGAACGTGTGCCCGAAGCTTAAACGTCCAGACGGATCAAAACGCGGTGGTACTACAACCATACCTTCCATTGATCTGCATTTTTATCCACCTTAGAGGCATTTATTGGGCTGGACATCTTCATGCAAGTTGTAGACATTTGAATCAGCTTTTCCAACGCATTTTGAATCAATTGATTTGGAGGTCTACACAAAACGTTATGACCCATTTACTGAAGGTGTGTCACCTAGGCGCGTCCCTGAGAAATGCTAGGCGCACGCCTACGGGGTTGAAAATGGCCAAAGTTTCAGTCCGTGATTTCAGTGTGCTAGGCGTGTGCCTTGCAAACCTTAGGCGCACGCCTACCATGTCGGTTCAGGCTGATATTTTGCTAGATATTTCCTAGGCGTGCGCCTGCACTTTCCTAGGCACACGCCTAGCGTTCAGGTTTGCCAAAACACTATAAATACCCCATATATGAACTAGATTCTCCTCTCTCCCTTTTTAGATCGATTTTTCTGCATTTTTATTCATCTTTTATTAGATTAGATTAGTTTGTAGGTAGATTAGCTTAGTTTAGTTGTAGATTATTGTAATCCGAAGGATCTCGGTGATAGCTTGACGCGTTATTGACTGGATTTCGTACGGAGATTCGATTTTCTACGGCTAATATATTTGGTATTTCATTTTCCTTTCTTGCTCTTGCTTTTAATTTTGTTAAATGTTGATTTCGTGTGTTTTGATAGTTATAATGAGTAGCTAATTTCCCGATAGTCGAGTTATGTGATAGTCTATGAAATCGAACCTTAGCTTGTTCTTGATGTTTGATTTGATTTTCGTTGTTATAGTAGTTCTAGAACTTATTCTTATCACGTTTGTTAAATTGGCCGTTTGATAACAGAATCGAACCTTTACATATATATTTTGCGAGAGGATATGGGAACCGGGGTTCTAGGATCACCCTGTAAAACCGACTGAGTTGTTCAGATTCTGTTTCGTGTATGAGGTTTGTATCAACTCGTCGAGCGTTTCATTAATCGTAGACCGTGTGAGGTCAGTTAAATCCGGTCAGTGGACTGTTGAACCTGA
Source organism: Gentiana macrophylla (assembly GCA_026214975.1). Taxonomy (NCBI): domain Eukaryota; kingdom Viridiplantae; phylum Streptophyta; class Magnoliopsida; order Gentianales; family Gentianaceae; genus Gentiana; species Gentiana macrophylla. The sequence continues at coordinate 28,438,592 of CM047806.1, forward strand.
CATAGGAGGGTAGATTATTTAAATAATGTCTATTCTCGGAATTAGGAATCGACACCCTTCGAGTGACATCGAGGTGGACTGTTGAACTTGACAAGGAGGGTAGATTATAGAATTAATGTCTATTCTCAGAGCCAGGAAACGACACCCTATGTGACATCGAGAACGTTTAGGTGAATCAAGAATACCTCGGGACTTAGCTAGGGTTTGTGAGTATTAGATTGGATCATAGCCCAGCTATCTTGTTTTTCATAGTTTAAACCCTTTTCTTTTGTGCATATTAGTTTACAGAACCGGTGATCTGACAAATCACCGTCTCCAGTAGTCGCGTTGACCTAAACTAGGAACGAGACCGACTTTGGTACTCGACCAGATTCCCTGTGGGATACGACTTTGACTCACCAATTCTAGGCTACAGTTGACCCGGTACTCTGCCGGTGAGATTGGACACTTAGAAAAAGCCGATCAAGATTTCTGGCGCCGTTGCCGGGGAATCGGGTTGATATCTTGTAAGTTAGTTAAGTTCTTAGGATTATGTCGTTATTCTAATTTATTTTCTATGTATAGTTTGTTTTTATTTGTTTTTGTTGAAGTGTCACACCATAAACTTCGGTAGTGGTAGTGACAAGATACCGTGATTGTGTTCGTGTTGTTTACTTGATTTGCAGATAATGAATCCATACTACAATTACGGCTCCTATCCTTACCCATTCGGATACTACAACTACGGTGCTACGGGTTATAAAACACAACCATTTTATCAGTTCAACCCATACATCGCATCATATGGAAATGAGTGGGATAATGCCCCGAGTTACTTTGATCAACTACTTGATACTTCTTTATCTCCGGAATCAGAGATCTCAACGGAGCAACGGATGGCTCTTGAGCAAAAGGTTGAACAGTTGAGTAACTTGTTCCAAGATCAGATCAACGAGTTTCGTGATGGCTTCGCAACAATGCAAACAGCAATACGGAGTTTGGAACATGAAGTGCAACAACTGATAGAGGAGGTTGAGAGGAGAGAACGTGAAACTTTGGTAGAAGTAACCTTAGAGGAATGCTACGAGGATGGTAAGACTCTTGTATCCATTGAATCATCTATTCCGTCTTCGTTTATTATACCTACGGGGGTGCACCCTATTGAGTTTGTTGTTGAAGTTGAGCCTAAATGTTATTACTTGGTGCTAGAGTCGTTATTGATTGGTATAGGTTTTAGTTCGGGGAAAGTGAGTGAGTTCTTCTGTGCAATGGACTCATCGAACAAATCGTGGTGGTGGGGATTGAACCCCGTGTTTCTCATATTTCATTTTCAGAGGGTGCTCAATTCCTACGATTTTTGTAGGGAGAAGCAACGGTTTGCTCTCCTTTGGTATAGCTATCCTTGACATAGTTGGGGGTACAAAGTCGAGCTGAGGACTATAAACTCAGAATGTGTTTTTTTTATTGATTTTCCTTTCCCCTCGTGTTTCACTGTATTTCTTTAGTTTGTATTATGATACTTCGAGTAAGTTTTGTTGTTATATAACTCGAAGAAGTGTGTTTTTGGGGGGGTAAGTGTGGTGATTTTGTTTTTTTTTGATAAGTTGTGATGATCCGTCTAGTTTCATATCCATATCTCCATACCTGTGTATCTCGTATATTTGGTGTTGCTTGTTGATATTAGCACAGGTACCCTGGGAGGACTTTTATGGATGCCACATGATCGTACTCGTGCTTTTTCTTGTTGTAAGCTTACTTTCTACACTTAGCATTCGTGTTTCGTTTTAAAGTAAAAGGGTAGTCGGTTTAGCTTCAATGCTTTGTCTTCATGTGGAACGAGTTATACTTAGTGATTGTTATTCCTTTAGTGTTAAATGAGTCGGTTTTCAAAATTTTTGATGCATTTGACATTAGTTTTGATACATTGAGCCTTAAGTATTGTTTTGTTAAACATATAGTGATTATTTGAATGCATTTCATTTGAGTTGGGATCATGTATTGAGAATGGAATAGTTTTATCACGTTATCTTCGACTTCATGAATCACCTTGACTAGTGAACGATTATGGTAGCTATTAATGACCCGGTTACCTAGAACTTATATTAATTAGTAACTTCGAGGTGAAATAGATAGGTCGTCGTTGTTAGGTACGGGATGACGGTTTTGGCATTCATTTTTACCCTATCAGAGCCAAAGGCCAACCTAAACGTTTAATCCATTGTTACCCCTCTAAGCCTTTTGTAGGGTGGTTAGACCGCCACCCGAACTAGCCTTTCGTGTTACTAACCCGTGAAAATCGATGTCCCTAACATTATTTCGGTATACATATCCTTGACTACCTTGCGATTGAGCTTGTTCGTTTCGAACATTTTTATGATGTTGCGAGGTATTGTTGAGACGTAAGTGATGATATGGAGTCATGATTTACGAGTTATTTGGAACGAGGAGTGTAGCAATGTGTAGGTTCCAGTTTTGTTCGGAATTTTGATGTATATAAGAAAAATAAAAAAAAAAAGAAAAAAAGAAAAAAAAAAGAAGAAAAGAAAAGAAACAGAAGTAGTAAATGTGAATAGATATAGTTTGATAAAAATCCAAAAAGGGACTAAAGTGTTGTATAATGAAGACATGTGAAGTTGGAGTTAGGGTTCGGTTTGAAATCCGAAATGTAAATACTCAGAAAATTGAAGACAAAGTTGATACCGAGTTTCGTGTTTATATTTGACTTGGTTAAAGCTCTTTTGCACCTTCTTTTTCTATTTTATCGTAAATATCCTTTAGTTAGCCCCGGACCCTAGCCTAACATTATAACCCTTCAAGTCCTGCTTGACCATATTAGACGACGATAGACCTTGATTAGTGGAGATGTTTATGAAGTATAAGCCTATGGTGTAGCCTCGGTACGTTATACGTCTATAATCTAAACCGGTCGTTGGTGATAAATGTTGGAGAAGCTATTCACACACACACATTCTTTTCTCAATGCAAGGTAGAACTTAAATCATATGCATTTGTATCAATTACTTGTGTTTTACCATTTCAATTCTTTTAGAGTAGATGTATGATTTCAATGTTGACCCATCATTATTTTTAAATCGCTCATCTTTGCTCGAGGGCGAGCAAACGCTAAGTAGGGGTAGTTGATGGGAGTCAAATTGGCTATCATTTACTATGTAATTAGACCCCGTTTATACCTTGTTTTATATGTTTCCGGAGACATTTGTTTGTATTTTGATGTATTTTACACCTTGGTTATCAATTCGAGACCTAGGACGAAAAATCCAGAAATCTCATTATTTTTCGGTGTTTTAATACATTCTCGGTCACCCTAGTGTCCTGTAGGGATTACATGTGGTATTTGTTGTGATTTTGTACAGGACTTAGGTGTTCGAGATGTCTGGAAGACGAGATACGAGGATAGGAACGTGTGCCCGAAGATTAAACGTTCAAACGGATCAAAACGCGGTGGTACTACAACCATACCTTACATTGATATGCATTTTGATCCACCTTAGAGGAATTTTCTGGGTTGGAAATCTCTATGAAAGTTGTATACATTTGAATCAGATTTCCAATGCATTTTGAATCACTTTATTTGGAGGTCTACACACAAAGTTATGACCAATTTACTGAAGGTGTGTCAGCTAGGTGCGCCTGAGAAATGCTAGGCGCACGCCTACAGGGCTGAAAATGGCCATAGTTTTAGTCCGTGATTTCAGTGTGCTAGGCGTGCGCCTAGAAAACCTTAGGCGCACGCCTACCATGTCGGTTCAGGCTAATATTTTGCTAGATATTTCTTAGGCGTGCGCCTGCAGTTTCCTAGGCGCACGCCTAGTGTTCAGGTTTGCCAAAACACTATAAATACACCCCCATATGAACTAGATTCTCCTCTCTCCCTTTTTAGATCGATTTTTTTTGCGTTTTTCTTCATCTTTTATTAGATTAGATTAGTTTGTAGGTAGATTAGCTTAGTTTAGTTGTAGATTTTTGTAATCCGGAGGATCTCGGTGATAGCTTTACGCGTTATTGACGGGATTTCGTACGGAGATTCGATTTTCTACAGCTAATATATTTGGTAATTCATTTTCCTTTCTTGTTCTTGCTTTTAGTTTTGTTAAATGTTGATTTCTTGTGTTTTGATAGTTATAATGAGTAGCTAATTTCCCGATAGTCGAGTTATGTGATAGTCTATGAAATCGAACCTTAGCTTGTTCTTGTGGTGTTCTTGATGTTTGATTTGATTTTCGATGTTATAGTAGTTCTATAACTTATTCTTATCACGTTTGTTAAATTGGCCATTTGATAACCGTATTACACGTATCGTCTTTACATTTGTATTTTGCAAGAGGATACGGGAACCGGGGTTCTAGGATCACCTTATAAAAACGACTGAGTTGTTCAGATTCGGTTTCATGTGTGAGGTTTGTATCGACTCATCGAGCGTTTCATTAATCGTAGACTGTGTGAGGTCAGATAAATCCGGTTAGCGGACTGTTGAACCTGACATAGGAGGGTAGATTATTGAAATAATGTCTATTCTCGGAATTAGGAATCGACACCATTCGAGTGACATCGAGGTGGACTGTTGAACCTGACAAGGAGGGTAGATTATGGAATTAATGTCTATTCTCAGAGCCAGGAAACGACACCCAATGTGACATCAAGAACGTTTAGGTGAATCAAGAATACCTCGGGACTTAGCTAGGGTTTGTGAGTATTAGATTGGATCATAGCTCGGCTATCTTGTTTTTCATAGTTTAAACCCTTTTCTTTTGTGCATATTAGTTTGTAGAACCGGTGATCTGACAAATCACCGTCTCCAGTAGTCGTGTTGACCTAAACTAGGAACGAGACCGACTTTGGTATTCAACCAGATTCCCTGTGGGATACGACATTGACTCACCAATTCTAGGCTACAATTGACCCGGTACACTGCCGGTGAGATTGGACACTTAGAAAAGGCTGATCTGGCACATTTGAGACTCTTGGATTTAGGTACACTGCTGAAGGTGGAGTTCTGAAGCTAATTAAAGGTGGTCTTCTTGTTATGAAAGTTTGCAGGTCTGGTGGTTTGTGTGTTTTGCAAGGATCCACAGTTATTGGCAATTCTGCAATCCCTATTGTTAGTAATACCATCCGCAACGGAAGCGATTTAAGGATCTAGATCTATAAATTACACGTAATAAAATAACTAGATCTACATCTACAAGGGGGTTGTAGAACATACCTCTTGGATCTCAAAATCCAAGTTGGAGAACCGCAATAGAAAGAACGAACGAAGGTGTGAAGAGCACCACGATCTTACTCAGATGCGTGTGATCCAAGCAACTCCCGGTGGAAGAAAATCCTCGTCTCGAATCCTTCCGATATGCTACCCGAAAATCTCCAAGATTTTTTTCCTTATTCCCTTGGCGAAAAAATTTCACCTTCTCTCTCTCTAAGAGGTGTAGGTCGAAAATTACATTGTGTGTCTGCAGGGAGAACTCTCTTTATATAGGAGAGTAAAACTTAGCCTCCAAGGATTTAATAATTAAGAGATAATTATTACATTAATCCTTTTTCCAAATAAAAGATAAATAAAATAATTATCCCAAACAAATTAGGATAAATCATATTATTATCTAATATTTCATGAATTATCATTTAACAAATAAAAAATAAATCACACATTAAACAATTATCCAAGAAAACAAATTCCTTAATAATTAAATAATATAACATGTGCACCTTTTCCTTCAAATTCAAAGTCCACGCATATTTGACCAATTTGGGTCAAAATTGGTCAACACACCAATTCAGTTTGAATTAATCTTAAAATGTATTTTCCGTGTATTTAATTATTTAGTCCAACTAAACAATTAATTCACATATCGTTTTAATAAAGTCCAACAAGAACTAAATTAATATTATTAGGATTCGACGTCCGAGAATAGCTATGCTATATTAGGAGGCACGTCGGGGACATTGACTAATAATCGTGGCTCCGATAAATCAAATAAATAATTATCTTACGAATGTAATAATTATATTCGATAAATCAATCACGAGAATATGCCACCATAATCCCGTGATCGCACTCCTCCGATTATGAGATTATATTTATCTCCTCACGAGAATAATTATAAGCGTCCATTGATACAATCATTACATATGGATTAATCCTCCATAGATCGCTCATTCTAAATTGGGAAGTTACCGTTAACCCTTTTCTAGAACCTCTTATCCTTATTTATCATTAACCCTACAGTGATCAATTAATTCATACAACTCACCGGTAGCTAATCGATGTAATATGAACTCCATGGATCGATCGGTTTCTAGGATTAACAAATAAAGGAATCGTCATCTACTTCCAAAATGGAAGGAATGGATTCCGTATCTGTGATAACACGACTACTCACTCAATCCAAAGACAATGCCAAGATGGGGTAATTCGGACCACGCACTCGGTGTAATCCTTAACCGTCAAGTCAAACTTCATACTTGATTCAAGCGGTTGGATCATGATCACCTCAGGATTAAGATATATCCATAAATATGATCATCCATTGATTCGATAAGAATTCTCGATTACGGAATTATATCGTGAATTCTAATCAAATCGGTCCAAATTTATATGATATATCTATCATATATAAATGCCTCATTAGGTTCTCTTAACCGAAAGTCCGATAAGACAATCACACCTATTGTGTTCAGGCGCATTAATAGCACGTTAAAGGAGAGACCCGATACTCTCGATTAACTTCACTACGGGCTAATTGTATTTTAAGTACATCTTCACTAACTCAATCCTCCCGTGTATATACCATACACTGAGTTAAGTGATTACATAAACGATATACTTTAGGGTTTTCTATAGTGTAAATACTATTGTCACATCGGTGAATATGAGAATAATAAATATGAATAATAATATCATTTCATTTATTAAATAAAACAATTACAAAATTGTCTTTCGGGCATCACACCTAACAATCTCCCACTTGCACGAAAGCATGTGATTAATTGTTTTAGAGCACACCCTATTATTTAAAATACAACAAACTACATCTCCCACTTGCTCTAAAGCAATGGAGACCCATCCCGTATTCTAGTACCCATTAAGCATATTATAACCATTTCAGATTCCAAAGTACACTCCGAGTATGCCGTCGTAGGATAGGTCAGTGACTCGGGAAGTACCTACATCTAAATGTCATGGGTCTTAATGATTAGTCAGGTTGTCGGCTCGAGACGATCCGTAGAATCAAACGCGTTACGGTCCATCTAATCATGTGGTACTGAGTAAACACCTGAGCCCGAGATCGACTTAACGATCATCCTCAATCGACTTAAAGTCAAAATCGATGTATCACACATATCCAAGTTCACACATGAATATGTCTCAGATATTATTCCTCGTTCTCTTCAAGATACTAAAGGACATACTAAACTTGCTTTGTTAACCGCCGAATCTAAGATTCGATCATAGTTGACGTTCAATAACCTGACCATCTCTTACTAGAAAGAGAATCTATCCCATTTCTCTTGATCCGAAGATTTAGAGAGTCATTCCTGAGGCATAGGGTAGAACTTCCTCGTTGAATGTTGCATACACAGATGCATCATCTTAACCAATAAGATGGATGGGAAACCAGTGGATCGATCCTAATGAATTCGACCGAGTCAAACTCTTAAGAATGTTGTCCAAATCTCATTGCAGAAATTGTGGCATTGTCGATTCGACTTGAGATAACACACCCATGTTGATTCCAACCTAGTGCGGTGTTATCCTCACAAACACTAATATATATTTATATATTCACTCATCAGTACTAAAATTGATATCTAGTCTACAAAAGACTTATCAATATTCTCGGTCAAATCCACATATTGTAGAAATATATGACTTCCAATGACCGAGAGGTTTGCTTTTTATCCACAAAGGACATAAGCCTTGACAATCATTCTGTCATTAGTTCATAAAGCAATACCTTCATACTTTGAATGAATCCAGACTCCGTTTGTTTGGCAAGAAAAGTCTCAGGGAATCACCCTTATTTTCTGCTTTTGAACGAAATCATGCAATACCGAACTCATCCTACTCTTTTCCGTGTAGATCCAATTACTCCCACTGGGCCTGAGACGCTCAGGTGGTTCTACAAGAGTATGAACAGAACTGGAGTTTTGAACTCCATTCACAGGGTTATGGCTATTAAACCAACCTCTATTATCAGAATCCTATACTACTCACAAAAGAGCCATAGGTCATCAATCGATCCTCAGACTACAAAGTCCGCAGAAACCGTAATGGGTAATGGATAAACCATACTCCCAATACTTACTGGGTGGATCAAAATTCTGATTTAGTTTAGTAGTATTTAGTGTTATCACCAACAACCGATGTTGGACGTGGTCTGATTTTAATCAGTTAGTAACTACCTTTAGTAAATGTACTTCAAGGTTTAAGGGTTTGCTGTTCATGGACTCTATCAGGAAGGATGCAACAGTATAACTGTCCCTTTCCGATTCAAGAATCTTATAACAAACCTTTTTCTCAATGCTACAAGATATAGAACGATTGGTCACTGACCGAACGTGTTCGCGAAATTTCCAGACCTACCTTCAAGCACCGTGTGCTAAATGCTTATATTTATGGAAGTGGGGTGAACCGAATCCACACCTTATCCGTAAATTCCAAAGCATATTCTTGGTAGACTTCTCGGTCTTACATTTCAACGTAAACCGTTATTTAGCTTCCAATATCTTTATTGAGTTAAGCAGTGTATTGTAGCACATCTAAAAACTATATAAGGCAATTTAACGGTTTCTCACTTAGTGAGAGCATGTCACAATGAGGCAAATTTGAGCATCGATCTCGAAGACTATGAATGTCCTATTCCGAGTATAGAATACTCTATCTCAGTTGAAAACAGAGAAACCTCAAAAATATTTTGGATAAACATTTCGGAGTGTTTGAATAGTTATCTGACAAGAAGTCACTACTGAAGCTCCTACTAGCTTGTATCTTTCATCGGACTCAAGGTCGTCATGAACAAGCTATGTTACTTCTTTACAACCATTATCCTTTCCCGATTGAAAGGAAACTTAGTCATTGAACCTTTGAGACAATATAACCAGATGGGAGAAAGGAATCACCCTGAGCCAGTCTTCAGGTCTTGTCTTTTAGGGACTATGCACTAACTATGGAATATGAAGAAGCGTTTATCTAAATATAGAAACCAATTGCTTTTAATAGTTCTTAAGATGTGTTTTATATACATATTTCAGCAGTTCTAAGTGGTTTTGACTTTATCAAACAAAAGTCCGAGTCTTGGATTCGTACTACAAATGGTATATTCACTTTCTATACGACAAACAAATTATCGAATAGAAGGTAAATCCATTCGTTCCAACGAATCTTAAACCGAAAATAAATTTTTCCGCGATATCCAAGGATTGAATCCGAGATTCATTTCCTTATATCACTCCCACTATTCTAGCTAAAATTAACTGCCCGTTGTTTACTCCTTTAATCGTTAAATGCACTGCTACCTTGTTCTGCCAAAGAACTTAGCTCGAGAAAATCGCCAAGGATTCATAGGTTGGTGATCCAAAATCACCGCCCTTATCCTATGATTTTCGATTAATTAATTTTTGGTTCAAATTAAAAAATTTTCTCGCTTAGGTGACAAACACTTTTAGACATATTCTCCCATTCTTGACTTTCCGTGAATGGAAATAGCAGATCTTGAACCAAATGTTCGTTTGAGTAGACACTATTCTTGAACCGTGGGATGTCTATTTCGAGTGTTACTCGTTGGGACTTCTTGGATTTTCTAATATACCAGTAAAACAACAAATCATAACATTAAAGCTCCCACTAGTTTATCGGTTCCAAATACCGTCTAACGAGCAATGCTTTATTTTTATGATTTTCCGATTTTTTCGATTAGAAAATCTTTCGTACATTGATCCAATGTTTCCAGAAAAACAACAAATCATAGAACTCCCACTAGTTCATCGATTCCAAATATCGTCTAACTAGCAACATTTCATGACTTTCCGGTTTTTCAATTGGAACGGTTACGTGTGTAGTCAGTTACACTTTTCTAATATTCTAGAAAAACAACAAATCATAAAGCTCCCACTAGTTCATCGATTCCAAATATCGTCCAACTAGTAACACTTCATGATTTTCCGAATTTTCAATTAGAAAATTACTTGTGTAATTACTACAATTCGCTAGAAGAATTTCAAAGTCCGAAATCACCTTTGATCAAACTAAGTTTGTCTTCCGTTTGACACGAATGACACTGGTGACATACCTATATGTCACTCTGGTTTTTAAAAGGCTTAAGAAAAAAATATCTCTTCCGAAAATTAATTGCATTATCGATTAACTAGTTCAACATCCTAGTTACTATCCACTTTTTAACGAAGTCAATACTAGTCAATTATAAATTTTTTAAGCAATTTAGTAAGGGATAATGTTGTAAATAAAATGACATAAATTAATTCAAGTTTAACACTACTATATTATTTTATTTTAGGAATTGTAAACTAAAAAAATAAGTCTACTCTACCATTCCAAGGTTTTAACCTCGCATCTCGATTTACGTCGCCTTAGGGTAGGTCAAAGAGATGACGGTTAAATCGAGACAATCTCATCAATGAATAACTTGTGAGAATCGAACATCCCACGAGAATCGAACATCCCTTTATTCATTGACTACCTTCATTTTTTAGCCTAGATATTATCAAGAATACCCATGATGAGTGTGACCTACTATATCGGATCTCTTAGGTACGCCCCGAGTGTGCCGTCTTAGGATAGGTCAGTGACCCGACGAGTACCCGGAAATCCTATCCTTTCGGAGACCAAGCCATGAATGTTGATAGGAGTGAACACCATCCTTGGGGACAAAATCAAAGCGCCTCGGCGTCACCCTTCTCTCACTTACTTGTATCTATAGTAGAGGCCGTGGGGTTGGCTGTCGCCTCCCGCTCCCACTCAATATTTTGGAAGTGGTTCGGGTTAACTAACCACGTCTTTTGATGTTAACATAAAAGCACATCAAATCAAGGATTCCGAATGGTGTCGGTAACGTAGGCAAGCCTACCCGTCCTATTCGTTGGAACATATATGTGATGATCCGGACGAAGTCGGGTCAAGAGAGCCCCATTGAGATAAGAAGGAATCACCCCTCCGGTCTCCGGTGTAGCTTAGTCTTGCCGGACCCCGTGCATACATCACACTAGGAGGGTTAAGTCGGTCGAGCGAAGCTCGATTGACCACCCAACCTATAAAGAAACCGCTTTTATCCAGATTTATTGTTCTTTTACCATCATTCAATCTCGTAGACACTTCGAATCGAAAACGTGATCTCGTTTGGGCTTTAAGGCGGTTCACGAGAACACACACCCGAAAGGCTTAACGATTTCATAACCCGTCCTCGGATCTTTAATTAGTTACTAAATTAATTAATTACCACGTATTAATTAAATTTCAACTAATTACACGAGTTTGTATACATGCCTATTTTAATTACCAAAATTAAAATTCTACATGTATGCATGGAGTGGATTTATGATATGATGCATGTCATGGCAATTCGATTTTATATCTATTTTATGATCAAACACATAAAAATAAATTGCGGAAAATTTAAACACCGAGATGGATCGTTTACTACCGTATCTAATCTATCCTAGGAAAAATAAATTACAATCTTGTTGTCTTGAGTCTTGATCTTGAATCTTGAACTCGAACCGGATCATGAACTACTTAACACCTTATGAGGGCCGTAATATACCAATATATTTAAAATATATCTATATTATTATTATTATTATTATTTTTTTTAATTTATTTTTTTTTGTTATGTTTCACCAAAGACCTAATGGTCTTAACAAGGTTATAAAAAAAAAAAAAAAAACACACAATTTGCGTGACCTAACTAAAACAGTTTCGGCCGCATGATCACATTTAGTGCCTCAGCACTTAAAAAAAAACAATTAGTTAATAAAATACAACTGCCGCATGCTGTTTGAAAAAAAAAAAAACAAATTCCGTGACCTACAAAAGATTGCCGGAAAATAAAACAATCGGTCTCCTTCCGTTTTTACCTTCTTGATGATCTTCAACACCATGATCTTCGTCGTCTCGAACCCGAAACCAAAAATAAATACAAAAGGTACTACCTTTTTACAATTTTCGCATGACATAAAATAAATTACATATCCTATGCTCAATTGATACTAATCAAAAGAGCTACAAAATAGATCTACCGGTAAACAAGATCAAAACCCCGTCCATCTCTTCAACCAAGACATTCATAAACATAAAAATAAACATAATTTTCGGCCCTAAAAAAATTTGGGACAAAAATCTACATGTTTCTGGCTCACTGAGATCTAATATTTTATACGTATAAATATAGATCACCATGGTCTCGATACTGGCTGTTAGTAATACCATCCGCAACGGAGCGATTTAAGGATCTAGATCTATAAATTACACGTAATAAAATAACTAGATCTACATCTACAAGGGGTTGTAGAACATACCTCTTGGATCTCAAAATCCAAGTTGGAGAACCGCAATAGAAAGAACGAACGAAGGTGTGAAGAGCACCACGATCTTCCGTGCGTGTGATCCAAGCAACTCCCGTGGAAGGAAATCCTCGTCTCTCGAATCCTTCCGATATGCTTCTGGAAAATCTCCAAGATTTTTCCTTATTCCCCTTGGCGAAAAAAATTTCACCTTCTCCTCTCTAAGAGGTGTAGGTCGAAAATTACATTGTGTGTCTAAGGGCAGGAGAACTCTCTTTATATAGGAGAGTAAAACTTAGCCTCAAGGATTTAATAATTAAGAGATAATTATTACATTAATCCTTTTTCCAAATAAAAGATAAATAAAATAATTATCCCAAACAAATTAGGATAAATCATATTATTATCTAATATTTCATGAATTATCATTTAACAAATAAAAGATAAATCACACATTAAACAATTATCCAAGAAAACAAATTCCTTAATAATTAAATAATATAACATGCGCACCTTTTCCTTCAAATTCAAAGTCCACGCATATTTGACCAATTTGGGTCAAAATTGGTCAACACACCACTTAGGTCAGAATTCATTAAAATATCTTTTCCGTGTATTTAATTATTTAGTCCAACTAAACAATTAATTCACATATCGTTTTAATAAAGTCCAACAAGAACTAAATTAATATTATTAGGATTCGACGTCCGAGAATAGCTATCTTTATATTAGGAGAGCGCGTCGGGGACCATTGACTAATAATCAGTGGCTCCGATAAATCAAATAAATAATTATCTTACGAATGAAATAATTATATTCGATAAATCAATCACGAGAATATGCCACCATAATCCCGTGATCGCACTCCTCCGATTATGAGATTATATTTATCTCCTCACGAGAATAATAATAAGCGTCCATTGATACAATCATTACATATGGATTAATCCTCCATAGATCGCTCATTCTAAATTGGGAAGTTACCGTTAACCCTTTCTAGAACCTCTTATCATTATTTACCATTAACCCCTAGTGATCAATTAATTCATACAACTCACCGTAGCTAATCGAGTGTAATATGAACTCCATGGCTCGATCGGTTTCTAGGATTAACAAATAAAGGGAACTGTCTATCTACTCCCGAAAATGGAAGGAATGGATTCCGTGATCTCCGTGATAACACGTACTACTCACTCAATCCAAAGACAATGCCAAGATGGGGTAATTCGGACCACAGACTCGATTGTAATCCTTAACCGTCAAGTCAAACTTCATACTTGATTCAAGCGGTTGATCGTGATCACCTCGAGATTAAGATATATCCATAAATATGATCATCCATTGATTCGATAAGAATTCTCGATTACGGAATTATATCGTGAACTCTAATCAAATCGGTCCAAATTTCTATATGATATATCTATCATATATAAATGCCTCATTAGGTTCTCTTAACCGAAAGTCCGATAAGACAATCACACCTATTGTGTTCAGGCGCATTAATAGCACGTTAAAGGAGAGACCCGATACTCTCGATTAACTTCACTACGGGCTAATTGTATTTTAAGTACATCTTCACTAACTCAATCCTCCCGTGTATATACCATACACCAGTTAAGTGATTATTATATAAACGATATACTTTAGGGTTTTACATAGTGTAAATACTATTGTCACATCGGTGAATATGAGAATAATAAATATGAATAATAATATCATTTCATTTATTAAATAAAACAATTACAAAAATTGTCTTTCGGGCATCACACCTAACACCTATGTCATCCCATTCAGAGTTAGACATTACGAAGCGTCGACCATTTGTTATGTTCAAGCAGTGCTTGGACTTTTTTGACATTGTATGATGATTTTCGAGTTTGTGGAGAAAGAGTAGTATTACTATTTCTAGATGTGGGTATTTGTCCCAAGGTGGAGATTTGTTAGTATTGGTGGACCAAAGCCCAACTAGTCAATTTTGTTAAATGGTTGCACATCCCACATCGGCAATGTGCAAGTTTGGAGCCGACTTAGTTTTATATTTAATAGGTTTAGCCTATTGTTTTTATTGTGTACCAATTGGTATCAATTAAGATAAACTCTCAATTGCCTTAGCTATTTTGGCTATTGTTTTTAGGCTTCAGGAGAGTTGTGTTTTTTGTAATCCTCCTCTATAATAATATTTTCTCTTTAAATGCATTGGATTAGTCGGCACATTGCGGGAAACCACGTAAATTTGGTGTTTTGTCTTTTTTCCTTCCGTTTGTTATTTTGGGTTGCCGTTGTTAAGGGCTATAACTCGGTTTGTTTTTTCCTAACAATAGAAACTGGATGAAAGGTCTCGTTGATTTAAGAATAAATTTAGCACTTAATGTTAATTTGTCATCTCAGTTCGATCATACATGTACATACTACATTCTATCAAATTTATCGAATAATGTCACGTAGTATATTTGTATGATATCTATACTAACGCCGATGAAGTCTTAAACTTACAGTACATAGCACATGTAACATCTCGCATTTTCGAAAAAAGACAATTTTGTCCTTTAAGAGTAATTTGGGATATAATCCCTTTTAACCCCTATTTTCGAAATATATTTATATATAAAAAAGAGAGGAGTTAGGGAAGTTTTATTTGGGGAAATAAAACCTCCTATATCTTCACCAGTTGTAAAAAAACATAAAAAACTTCTTCATGTTCGAACATTGAAAAGAAATAAAAGGAAGAAGAGGAATCTTCACCATAGAACCAAATACAAGGCTCAAATAACAGATTCAAGTATAGAAACAAAATCCTCATGAGACAAGTGTCGTTTTAGTACAAGAATCGTTTCGTTTTGAGAAGTCATGACTTTGCCCTAGTTTGGAATGTTTTGGAATTGATCATGTTTTGGTGTTTAGAGTTGATCAATTTGTAGTTCTAGTTGCTTAGAGACCATTGATCATAGCTAATTCGTAATTAGATTGTGGCTTCATTGGTTTTGGTTGAAGAATTTGTTGTTTTGCTTCAGAATGCTTTGTTTTGGTTTGACTTTAAGATATGAGAGTGTTCATATTGAACTTTTGTTGTGTTATAGTGTTTGGCAAGTAATATGGTCTTGTTTTGTGCATCTTTTGTGTTAGAATCTTAGTATATCTTTTGGGTTTTGTTTGGTGCTTGAAATAGCAAAAAATATGCAGGTTTAGGGATGATTCGATGTCTTAGCACGCACCAACCTTGAACATAGAGAGAGCGAACTGTTTTTAGGCATTTTGACGCGTGCCAAAATGAAATAGAGACCTAAAAATGTGTTTTTAAGCATTTTGGTGCCGGCCGTCCCACCACCAAATCCGAAAGAATTCATTTGCTTAACAACAACACAACCCACCACAATCTGTCCCACCACTACGTCCCATTGCATACCTCATCATTTTTGCATTCCCCAACCTATCTTACCTCCACCTACCCCATCCTCTTCCATAACCCACCACACCACCACACATTGCCTTCATCCCCCTCAATCATTCTCTACCACAACCCACTCTTCGTCCACCATTGTTCTCCACTCCATCGCCACCACCTATCACCTCACATCATACCACTATCGTCAACACACACCACCGCACACTCCACCGTTAACACCGCCGCCATAACCACCATAATCGCATATCTCACACCATCCGACGCCACCAACCACTGCACAACCCACAACCGCCACTGCCACCACATTTGTACACACCACCACCCGCCACCCTGATCATCACGCACCACCATTATCTACCATGTCATTTGACACATCCTCTAAATTGGCATATATATCATTCCATCGTGTGTGAAACGTAGGTATGGAATCATGTCCATTCCATTTCAATACATTTCATTACATTCCGTTCCTTTCCAGTACATCCCGTTCCATCAGTTTCACTCCATTCCATTTTATTTCAGCAATTCAAACGCACTAGATTTCAAAGCCAGAATGGAAGCCAAATTCTCTGCTTATATATATTAAATGTTAAAACAAAGTTTGTGTGGAAATATTATGGTTAATATTACATTATTATTACACTCATAACATATTACAATGTAACGTGTTACTTTTTATCAAGAGACATATTAATTGCATTGAATAAACAATTAATATGTCCTAATAGTCATAAAGTAACTATCCTTTGTCCTATTATGTAATAGCATAGACATAGCCGACTCTAGCATTTATTGTAGCCGGCTCTAGTTACTTTTACTTTACTAGCTAGGATCCTCTCTTGTAAGGATCCTCTCTTGTATCTATTTATACTCATTCTTTCAACATGAATAAATAAGTTGAAGTTTACTCTTGTGTTTATCACATTCTCAAACTCTCTTCATGGTATCGAGACTTAAAATCTGAATCCACGCAAATTCTCGGTACCTCTTTGAATCAAGAATGTCTTCATTATCTCAAGCTTCCTCACCCTCGATTGAGTCCCGGCTACCTCAAAGCAGACCAGGGTCACCGACTCTTCATCTTACACAAATCATAGACTTGATGGCAACAACTACTTGCTATGGTCAAGGTCTATGAAAATGTACATCTCTGGACAAGGTAAGATGGGATACATCCGACTCTAAACTAAACCCCTGTGAAGAAGATGACCCAGTTTTTGAAGCATGGGATACTACTAATAATCAAGTCATGACCATTCTCACAAGATCAATGACAAAAGAGATTAGTGAGAACTTTATGATGTATGATACCTGCAAAGGAGATCTGGATAATGCCAGGATCTTTACTCCAAGAAAGACAATACATCGAAGTGTATGAACTTGAAGCTCAGATTCAAAATTGCGAGACAAGGAGATATGTACGTAACTCAATACTTCAACCAATCTGTCTAGGGCATGGCAACACCTAGACATGTTGGAAACTCACCCTGGAATGATGTCAAGGATCTGCCGCCTTTATAAGGACATTATTGAGAAAAGAGAGTATTCAAGTTTCTTCTTGGATGAATCCTACTCTTGATGATGTTAGGGAAGAATCCTTGCAACAAAACCTCTCCCCAATCTCAAATCCATGTTTGCTGAAGTCAAACATTAGGAAAGGAGGAGGAAAGTGATGTCACTTGAACTCCCCTGCGACAACCTGAGAGTGCTACCTGCACACCATCGGGAAGCTCTCTTGAGGTTTCTTGAGGCGTCGGAAGCCTCACGATAGAATCGGAAAGTTGTTCTGTGAGCACCGCAACGCACAAATCACACCAAGGACACTTGTTTGGAAGCTACATGGCATGCCTAAATCCTCAAACCTACCAGGAAAGTCGAGGCGGGCATGTCCATGAAGAGGAGAATGACAACAAGTTGAATGCTCGGTTTCTTTGCATTCAAAGCTTTCCTCACTCAACAAAAAGAAGGTAGTACCTCTCTTGACTCGGCTACTCAGGCTAGTGCGCAGTAAAATTCTACTCTTCTATTAGTAATGAAACATGGATTGTTGATTCTGGCCTCCTCCCATATGACTAGTAATAAAAACCTCATAACTCACCTTATGCCATGTCAACAAATTCACAATGTTAAGATCATTGATGGATCTATCTCTCGTGCAAAAGGTTTTGGAAATGTTAAACTCACTAACAAGATATGTCTAAAGGATGTCCTATTTGTTCCAAAATTAGACTGCAATCTCATATCTGTCAGTAGACTTGCAAAAGATTTAAATTGGACTGTTGTTTTTAATAAGAACCAGTGCACTTTCCAGGACCCTTCTTCACAGGAAGTGATTGGGAGGGCTAAACCCTGCTTAGGATTGTATGTGGTCGACCCTGCTGAAGACAGAAGACTGAAGACTGAATCTGCCTCAGCAGCCTGCACTCAAACCTTAGATAATATCATGTTATGGCATTATAGACTAGGACATCCAAGTTTTGGTTATTTGAAGTCTGTAATTCCTGAATTATTTAAAGGATGTAATGTCAATGATCTTCAATGTGATATTTGTCAATTTGCCAAACTTACCAAATCATGTATGCCAAACTACCTTATTTGCCTTCCACACCTTTCACTTTAATTCATAGTGATGTATAGGGACCTTCAAGGGT
This sequence comes from Gentiana macrophylla, assembly GCA_026214975.1. Lineage (NCBI taxonomy): Eukaryota > Viridiplantae > Streptophyta > Magnoliopsida > Gentianales > Gentianaceae > Gentiana > Gentiana macrophylla. Next base: position 28,457,159 of record CM047806.1, read on the forward strand.
AAAAAGTATAACAGAAAAAGGTGGTTTGTCACTTTCATTGATGATCATACCAGAACACATGGCTGTTTTTAATGAAGGATAAATCTGAAGTTGGACCAGTTTTTCAGGAATTCTACAACATGATCTCTACTCAATTTGACACTAAGATCAAGATCTTAAAGACTGATAATGCTCTTGAATACTATGAGTCTAACCTCAGTAATTTCTTGATGAATAAGGGGATTGTCCATATCAGCAGTTGTGTGGAAACACCTCAACAAAATGGGGTTGCTGAGAGAAAGAACAGGCACCTACTGGAGATGGCTCGATCAATCATGTTCACTACCCATGTCCCAAAGTATATGTGGGGTGAAGCTATATTAATCGCCACATACTTAATCAACAGACTTCCAGTAGTGTTAGGCTTCAAACTCCTATCCAAACCCTCCCGACCACACACTCCTGCCTCTCATCTTATTTCCCAATTACCACCAAAAATCTTTGGTTGTATCTTGTATTTGTTTATATCCATGCCCAACACGAAGCAAACTTGATCCCAAAGCTCACAAGTGCATTTTCCTAGGATATGCAAAGGACAGGAAAGGTTACAAGTGTTACTCTCCTTCTGAAAAGAGATTTTACAATTCTATGGATGTAAAATTCTTTGAAAGGACTCCCTACTACAGCAAGTCCACTGAGGCAGTCACTGATGGAAACCTGATTGAACTTGACCTAAATCCTTTCCCTCAGCAAACTCTTGAACCTCGGCAGACTTAATCGACTCAAAGATCCTCATCGATCCTCGGCAACCTCCCCGAACCGAGTCTCATCGACCCGAGCCTCTTTTGAACCGAGAGACTCACGACACTCGGCAGAACCTCTTGAGTCACAAAAGAGTGAACCTCAAAGCACCCCATCGACTCTCACCCGACTGGCGCGTTGATGACAGACCTATTGCTATCAGGAAGGGAAAGAGATCTTGCACTACTGATCACTCTATTCATAATTATCTATCCTATGATCAGTTATCACCTGTTTTTGCCATGTTTACACAGGACTTGGATTCTCACTCTATTCCTAAGAATATACAGGAAGCTCTCCAACATGATAAGTGGAAGCGGTGTCAAAAGCGAAATGATCTTGCTCTCCTGACAACCATACTTGGGATCTCACCACTCTCCCACATGGAAAGAAGACAGTCACCAGCAAATGGTCATTCACTATCAAGTACAATCTTGATGGTACTATTGAGAAATACAAAGCTAGGCTCAGTTTGCAGGGATTCACTCAAACATATGGCCTTGACTACAAGGAAACCTTTGCACTGTGGCAAAACTAAACACCGTCGAGTCTTGATCTCAATTGTTTGTCCAACTTGATCGCCTCTACACCAATTGGATATCAAGAATGCTTTCCTAAATGGTGACCTTACTGAGGAAGTCTATATGAATGTGCCTCCTGGTTTTTCCAACACTCACACTCAAGGGAAAGTTTGCAAATTGAGGAAATCTCTATATGGCCTAAAGCAGTCCCCCAGAGCCTGGTTTGGCAAACTCACCACTTGTGGTTAAAGTGCTGGATACCATCAATGCAACTCGAGATCACACAATGTTTATCAAAACAACAAACCGAGAAAAGGTCCATTCTTATTGTCTATGAGGATGATATCATCCTTACTTGGTGATGACCTGCTGAGATTCAACACTTGAAGACCCTGCTGGCAAAAGTATTTCAAGTTAAAGATTTGGGCTACCTCAAGTACTTTCTTGGTATGGAAATAGCTAGGAACAGCCAGGGTATATCTGTTTCACAGAGGAAGTATGTCTTTGGACTCTCTTGAAGGAAATCGGCATCTTTGGGATGCAAACTCTCTTGTATCCCCAGAGTAGACCCGAGTAATACCTCGCTGCATGGTGACATTGCTGTCAGAAAGGATCAATATCAAAGACTTGTAGGGAAACTCATTTATCTGTCCCATACAAGACCTGATATTGCATATGGCGTCAGTCTGGTTAGCCAGTTCATGCATTGCCCTACTGAGCAACATTGGGATCTTTGTGAGAACAGGATATCTTGAGGTACCAAAGTCCACTCCTGGCCAGGGCTTACATTTCACCAAGTCTCTGATAGATCAATCAAGGTCTGCACCGATGTTGATTGGGGTGGATGTCACATTGACGTAAGATCTACCACAGCTATTGCTCATATGTATGGGGAAACCTAGTTACTTGGAGAAGCAAGAAACACCCTCTCATGTGTCAGAAGCGATCTTGAAAGTGAACTCAGGGCACTTGTACTTGGCATTTGTGAAGCTCGTGGCTAAAAAAGGGTACTCATCGAACTTCAAAAACCTCTTGAAAGAACCTATCACACTCTGCTTTGTGACAATAATTCACCTTATGCATGGCGAGAGGATCCAGTCCATCATGATAAAACCAAACATGTGGACATTGTGAGACACTTCCTAAAGGAGAAGATTGATGCCAAGATTATTCAACTCCAAAGATGTTCCTCACAGATCGAATCCGATATTCTCACCAAGGCCATACCACCACTTATGTTCAAAGAGATTGAGTAGCAAACTTGGTGTATAAACATATACAACCCAGTTTGAGGGGTGTGGAAATATTATAGTTAATATTACATTATTATTACACTCATAACATGTTACAATGTAACGTGTTACTTTTATCAAGAGACATATTAATTGCATTGAATAAACAATTAATATGTCCTAATAGTCATAAAGTAACTATCCTTTGTCCTATTATGTAATAGCATAGACATAGCCGACTCTAGCATTTATTGTAGCCGGCTCTAGTTACTTTTACTTTACTAGCTAGGATCCTCTCTTGTAAGGATCCTCTCTTGTATCTATTTATACTCATTCTTTCAACATGAATAAATAAGTTGAAGTTTACTCTTGTGTTTATCACATTCTCAAACTCTCTTCAGTTTGGTAGATCAATAATATGATAAGAGCACTAGGGTATGAATCAGATGAGAAGAACGTTGTTGTGTGGGAGACGGAAAGAAATAACGCCTTAGATACGTAGAGTCTCGTAGTGATAACGTGTTATAAAACAATAGATAAAACTCAAACATCAAAATTGAAATAAGTAGACAAAAACCAAATAAACTTTTCTCAATAATTACTTTCTTTTCTTCTCCTCATCCGACAAATATGTGTGGGACTTATATAGTGAAATGAACGATGAAAGAATTAATATACAATAAATAGAAGAAGTTGATTAATTTTGCTCAGGCCGCTTTCCCTACGTGGATGCTTGATGGTGGCGCCTCTCACCTTCTGACTCATGATCTCAACCTGCTGTCTGTTCCTGAACCCTATCCTGGTACTGATCAAATTACTATTGGTGATGGTCGTTCTTTATCTATTTCACATATTGGTTCTTTATCTATTTCTAGTGCTCAATCCTTGTTTACTTTATCTAATATGTTGTGTGTGTCCACCCTGTCCCAACATTTACTGTCTGTTTCCAAATTCTGTTATGATAATTCCGTTTCCATTGAGTTCTTATCTGATTCCTTTCTGGTGAAAGATTTAAGGACAGGAACCTGTCTCCATCAGGGACAGGCTAGACATGGTGTTTATTACTGGTCCAACAGTCTTCTTTTTGCGTTTTCAGTTAATAAAGCCTCCATATCCACATGGCATCATATATGTGGACATCCTGCCTTTCCTATCATTCAACATCTAGTTACGCATAACTGATTAGACTTATCTTCTGTTCACTTATCTCCTTGTGATGCTTATCTACGTACTAAAAGTCATCGTTACCTTTTTCTGACTCTACTTTACAGTCATCCCGACCCATTAAGATTATTTTTCTGATGTTTGGACATCCCCCATTTATTCCATTGATGGATATAAGTAGTATGTTATCTTTGTAGACCACTTTACTCGTTACACTTGGATTTACCCCTTGACACGTAAATCTGATGTCTCGGCTGTCTTTGAAAAGTTTCTTCCGTATGTTGAAAATCATTTTTCCACTACTCTTAAAGTCCTATACTCCGACAATGGCACGGAATTCATTTCCCTACACCCTTATCTCTCTACAAAGGTATATCCCATCACACTTCTCCCCCACATACTCCACAACATAATGGTATCTCTGAGCATCGCCACCTCCATATCGTCGAAATTGCCTTAGCCCTCCTTCAACATGCATCTATTCCCCCCACCTATTGGTATTATACTGTTAACGCCGCCGTTTATTTGATCAATCGCATGCCCACTCGATCTCTAATCATGCTCTCCCCTTATGATAAGCTGTTCTCCACCATTCCAAACTATTCCAAACTTCACGTTTTTGGCTGTCTCTGTTATCCATGGGTCAAACCCTAAACCACCCACAAACTGGAATCCAACTCCTTCCCCTGTGTTTTCCTCGGGTATTCTCTTACACAAAGCGCCTATCTATGATATGACCTGGCCACACAACACATGTATGTCTCAAGTGATGTGGGATTTGTTGAGGATGTCTTTCCCTTTGCCTTTCACCCCTCTACTGATCCTGCTCCTTCACCTACTCTCTTTCTTAACTCTATTCCCAATACCCTCCTCCCCTCATATCCCCTCACTTGGACAACCCACCCTCCCTCTCTCCCTCCCTCTATCTCCGGACCTCACACCTGCACCGTCCCCTCCTACATCTGCATCACCCATGTCCCATCCTACACCATCTTTTCCTTCTCCCTTCTCTACCTCCTCCAACTCTTCCCCACCCAGGCCCTCTCTTCCCCCTCATCCCATGGTTACTCGTGCTCAGAACCAAATCTTCAAACCTCACACCCTCATGAACCTTTATGCCCAACTGGATTATCAACTTTTGAATACTGCACCCACTACTGTTAAATAGGCTCTCCGGTGTCCTCATTGGCATCAGGCTATATCTGACGAATTTGATGCTCTTGTCCGCAATGGCACGTCGTCCCTAGTGCATTATGACCCGTCTCCTAAATGTTGTTGACAACAAATGGATTTTTAGGATTAAATGTAATTCTAATGGCACGATTGAGTGCTACAAGGCTCAGCTCGTTGCCAAAGGTTTCATACAGCGTCCTGGCATTGACTATTTTGAGACGTTCAGTCCGGTGGTTAAACTCAATACGGTTCACTTGGTTCTAAGTATTGCCCTTTCACTCGGTTGGTGCCTTCGTCAATTGGAATAACGTTTTTTTGCAGGGCACTCTTACTGAGGATGTCTATATGGACCAACCTTCGGGCTTTGAGGATTCGGATCACCCTCGGTTTGTTTGTAAGCTTCATAAGGCCATCTAAGGGCTCAAGCAAGCCCTTGGGGCATGATGTCATGAGTTGCGCACGTATATTCTTTCATTGGGTTTCTCTAATTCTATGCTGATTCCTCCCTTTTTATTTATCGCACAACTACCGTCACTACTGTGTTACTTGTGTATGTAGATGATCTTCTCATTACCGGGTCTGCTTCGGAGCACATTCAGTTTATCATTGATCTGTTGGGCATTCGGTTTTCTATCCAGGACTTGGGATCCTTATCTTATTTTCTTGGTGTCGAGGTCACTCCAATGACTCTCTGGTTTATTGCTGACTCATACTAAATATATTTCAGACTTGCTTCATCACGTGAATATGTAGGATTCTAAGCATGTTGCTACTCCCTTACCCACATATGCTTTTACCACTTTGCATGCTTCGGATGCGCCTCATCAAGATGTTACTCAGTTTCAACAAGTCTTGGGGGCGCTTCAGTATCTCTTATTTACTAGTATTGGTATCGCTTATGCCGTCAACAAGCTCTCTCAATACATGCATGCTCCCACTGTCCCTCATTGGACCCTTGTCAAACGTGTTTTGCGGTATTTAGTAGAGACGGCACTGCATGGCTTGCAACTGTTTATAGCTTACTCCTTTGACTTGCATGCCTAGTCTGATGCTGACCGGGGTGGAAATAAGGATGATGATTATTCCTCCACGAGTGCGTACCTTGTATTTTTAGGCCGAAATTTATTGTCTTGGAGTTCTAAGAAGCAGTCCACTGTAGCTCGGTCTTCTACTGAAGCCGAATATCGCTATGTTGCTTCCACTGCTGCTGAGTTGTCTTGGCTTACGTATCTTCGGCATGCTCTTGGTTTTGCTTTTGCTTACATGCCGGTTATTTTTTTTGTGATAATGTTGGTGCTACTCAGCTCTCTACCAATCATGTCTTTCATTCCTGTATGAAACATGTTGCCATCGACTACCACTTCATCCGGGAACAAGTTCAGTAGGGTCTTGTTCGTGTTTCTCATGTTTCCAGTGCTGATCAGCTTGTTGATGCCCTTACCAAACCCCTCGGCCGCATTCCTTATTAACACTTTAAGTTCAAGCTGGGACTTGTCACTCGTAGTCCCACTTGAGGGGGCGTATTAGTATATTATTGTATTTTATTATTATTATTATTATGGTATTTGTCTATAATTGTAATTACACTGATAGCTAAGACATCGTGTAAGTGTATATATACATGTGTACTATACTCTCAATTCATCAATGGAAAACACTTTCCACCATTATTCTAGCAATTTCGATGTTTTATACTTGATTGTATTCTTCATCTTCTTGTTGAACTACATATTTTATAATATTTGCAATTATAAAAATGTTTTTCCAGGTGAAAATAAAAATGAACATTTATTAAGAGATGTCCGCTAAGTAGGCGGATAGAATATTAGGGGGAAGGAACTCCATACATGTATATCCTTCAAAGAGAAGCTAGCCTTTGCAAGAAAGTGTACGTGTGATATAAGGAAATATCGTAGCACCTTTACTAAAATCAATTGGTTTTAGTACAACTGTAAGCGCTTGATCCAAATATGGTATAAGAGCAGGAGATCCCGTGTTCAAGCCCTGCTTCCAGCACAATTAAAAACAAGAATTAAAAAAAAAAAAAAATGTTGGGCCACACACTCTTTTTATAGACCCACACTTCCCAATCAAAAAAAAGTCAAGTGTTGGGTCACTCTCCCTTCTTATAGGCCGGGCAAATATCGTAACACCTTTACTAACACAAAACTCTTCACATCCTCTACGATAATCCGCCATAAATAGATAAATCATCATCTTGTTGCAATTATAAAAATGTTTTTTTAAAAAAAAAAATTATAAAAATGTTTTGAATGTTAAAAAATTCAATTAAATTGTACTACTAATTAAAAAATAAAACTGTTACATTGTAGTAGTTAATTACCTTTTTAGATTTTAAATAAATCCGATTCATATTGATTACATGTACATAATTGTGCATATATATATAGATATATATATATATATACACACAATTACTTATGTGCAGGGTAAAATCGGTATTTTCGATCGGAAAGCCTTCTGGATCTAATCTAAAAGAACACAAATTTTGAGGACAAATTTTATAATACAAATCAGTTGTAAGAAGAGTTATACAAAGTGGCATACATTCTGACCAATTCATTTCTAACCTCTCACACACATAAAAGTGTATTATGTGAAAGAGAGTAAAAATGAGAGAAGCTACAATGTATCTTGGCTTATGCTAACCTTCTTCTGACAAATTGTCTGTAAAAGTCTCTCAATTTTGAGAGGGAAAGGTCGAGGGTACTGGGGAGGGTACGTATGGATGAGGGGATCGAGGCTCTTTAGGGTTTCTCAACCTCCCCTTAGAGACATCATCAAATGTGCTATATATATTCACCCCATTTCTATTACATTAGTCATCCTCATCCCAAAACAGTTCCCCTCCCCCCCACCCCCCCACCCCCCCATCCCCCCCTCGTTTTCCTAGTTTCTCTTGAGAATGGCTATTACTATGGCAGCAAAAGCTCTATTGCTGTTGGGGTTCTCACTGTTGTTGAGCTCTTCCAACATGCATGTGGGAGCATTACAGCCTGCTACAGCCCCGGCCTCTCCTCCTACCTACTATCATCATGCCCCAACCCCGGCCCCGGTCCCGGTCCCTCCTCCTCCTCCTAGCAACTATCATCGTGTCAATAAACTTATGGCTGTCGAAGGTGTCGTTCTTTGCAAGAACTGCAAATTCTTGTGGCAAGATAATCTTTCATGGAATACTCCACTTCTCGGTTAGTATTTAGTAGAAATACTTTTATATATTTCAACACTTTGCCTCAGTAAATGTTAAAGTATGTAAAATGTTAATTAACGAGACACTAACTATAAATTAATTTTTATATGTGCTTCGTCATATATACATAACGCAGGTGCCGTGGTAAGGGTAGAGTGCAATACCAAGTACGGGAATGTTAATGTTACAGGCACCACAGACAAGTATGGCTACTTCTTCATTACACCCAACAATATCTTGTGGGACGCTTTGAGAAATGCAAGGTGTTTTAGTCTCCTCAAACTCCGCCACCTGTGAGGTCCCGAACAATATCTTCGGCGGAATCACCGGAGCCACTCTGAAACGTGTTAAGACCCTCAAGCCACCGCCGGGCAGCAGCATATACACTCCGACGTATGAGCTCTTCAAAGTCGGCCCTCTAGCTTATCAACCTAAGTATCCATGTTAAAAGAAATTAATTATAAATAAGGAAGGTTTGTAATGGCATTAACTGATAAAAATGTAAACATTTTTGTTTGGAAAGACGAAAGAAACAGTTTGTCATTTCAAACATGCTTTACACTTTTATTGATTCTGTGCTGTTAGAAATCCCCTAGACATAATTTCTTTTTGGAGGTAGCTATTTGAGTGTTGCTGCTGAAGTACTTTGTTGTTTTTTCTTTTCTGTTTGTGGTAGTATTTAATGTGAAACAACTGTTTTACAGTGTAATACTTGTCTACAAGTTTTAGATTTCAGAATAAAATTTCCTATATTTTGTTATCTAATGATTTCTTTTAGTTGCATTGAGATTCTGGATTCTTGTGCTAATCGATGTGCAATTTACCATTAATTTCGCATATTATTTTATAAATTATAAGTCAATGACATATACTATAATGGTAATATATAGTAGTAATCACTAAATTATTAGTATTATATTAAAGTTAACAGGACTAAGTTTAATGGCAATTTATAGCAAAAGGAAAGTCAAAGTGGTTCTCACAAAGATCTAGATTTTACTCGTGATATATATATAAATACAAACATAAGATTTGAATATATAAAAATAAAAATAAAAAATAAAAAAAGGTGATAACAAGCCTCATCATTTTGAGTGACCGAAGATTATCATTATAATAACTTTGAAATTCTGAAGCTATATCATTGCTATCGGTGCATATAACATCAGCGCCTTGCTTCTAAATCATGTTGATGTGATTTTACTTTTTTCTGCCATTGACAATAGAAGGGACGTAAGGGAAATTCTTAGACGAGGTGTCATCGCGTGCACCGTCCGTTGAATGCGCGATATGTGTACAAGAATACAAATTAGTATTTGTCTTCTTATACATATGTCGCGCATCCAACAGAGATCAGTGCACGTGAGGAGAGTGCAGGTAAGAATTTCACGGTAAGTAATTAGTGTTCTTGTCATGCCTTGTTTCTTTCAACCACTTGCTACTCTGAATTTCTGCTTCCAATAGCATTCATCAGTATATGCATCTTTAAGTGGCTTCTTAAGTGACATCAGATAAGCTCTTTAGAACCTCCCTTGACAAGGGCCTCTAAAATCTGTTGTTTGAGCATTTTGATCTTGGTAGCTGCATTAGGACAGGATCTCCTCTTCCAGACATTCAACTGCATTCTCACCCGCTTGCTCTTCTGGCAAATTTGGAGTTGAGCCGAACCTTGAATAAGCGTAGACGACCATTATACATTCACAACATCTCAAAAACTAGCATGTTGTAAGTTGCAACGGATTGCAAGTGAAGACACATAAAATAATATATCAAATAACGTAAACAATCAAGCAAGAATGGAAACAAGAAGAACACAGAAATTTAAGCGTTGACCATATTATGTATTCATAGCATCTCTAAAACCAACATCTTGATCTTATGACAAATTTGGAATTGAGAAGAACCTTGAATAAGCGTAGACCACTATGCATTCATAGCATCTCTAAAACCAGCATGTTGTAACGGATTGCAAGAGAAAACACAGAAAATAACAAATCAAATAACATAAGGAAAAACACGGAAATTTAACGTGGTTTTCGGCGTTGTGACGACTACTCCATGGACAGAAAATGAGGTCTTTTATTATATATGTAGAGAATTACACGAAGAATTTCACACACTCCTAGGTTACAATGAATGCTGGTATTTATAGCCTTGATAACCCAATTAACCTTAGCCGCCAAAATGACTGCCGTCGGAATTCCCATAAATACCCAGATGTGTACTCAGCTCAGATGAGTCACCAGACGTAACCATTTCATATGCAAAACTGATTCAAATGTGTTCAACGGACTCAATAGACTTTACTCGGTGACAATGAACTCACACCAATACCACTTGGTGACCTTTCCGACTAAAACACCCGGCTCGGTGACCATCACTCAATTTGAACCCATATTTCAAACTCTGTCATTAAGGCGCAAAAGATCAAGTCACCTTGACTAACAATTCTCCAACTTGACTTAAACTCTCGTTCAAACAGTTGCATAATCGGATGTATTATACCATATGCATTAAATCGGCGCCGGATATACAAAGATACCATACTTCTCATTTGAATAACTCATGAACATCTCCTCAATGAGTCTTCCAGATTAAGATTAACAGCTCCGGATGTTGAGCAAATCTAGACAAAGCTGAAACTTGCCCTTCTGAACAGAATTGGTGAGTATATCAGCGGGGTTTTCATGAGTGCTGATCTTTCTCACATGGATTCTCTTCTCATTTCTCAGAAAATGATACATCACATATGTATGCTTGGTACTCTCATGATGAACCTAATCCTTAGCCAAACATATTGCACTAATACTATCACAATATATCTCAGCTTGATCCTGATGCAGACCCAAATTACTACTAGCCCCTTCAACCAGATTCCCTCATGGGCTGTCTATGTTAATGCCATGAATTCTGCCTCAGTGGTAGATAATTAATGCCACTATTTCCTGAAGAATTGCTTTCCAACTCACCATAGAGCCTCCCAAAGTGAAAAATATAACCAGTCATTGACATCTTGCTGTCCATATCACCTGCATAGTCAGAATCACAGTACCTTATGACCAAACTAGGAGTATCACCTCTATAAATTAGACCAACGTCTGATGACAACTTTCACAGCTTTCTATTGTTCTTTTCCAGGTTGAGCCATAAATCTGCTGACAACTGATGATCAAAATAGTAGCAATCCAACCTTAACCGGCAGAGTACCGGGTCGGAAGTACTACAGAGGTGAGCAAGGTCGTATCCCACGAGGAATCAATCGACTACCAAAGTCATTCTCATACTTAGTTTAGATTAATCAAGTGCGTTCAAGTTTTGATTATGCTAAAACGATATTTAAACTAGAGATAAAGATCGAAAGAGACATAGCCAAATCACGATCCAATTGAATACTTCCGCCCATCTAATCGACTATTTGGGAATGGAAACTACCAACCAACCATCCTAATGCTTATATCGACTCGTTCATGAGTGCAAACTCCTAAGATAGTACTAGACGCCATGCAACAACCTAGTACCCTTTGCCCAGTTCAACAGTCCGCCTTTAAGGATTTAACTGACCGGAACAAGATAAACGCACTAGAGCCGCTCGATTTACACCGACAAACCTCGTTACCCAATTGATCTAAACAACTCAGTCAATTGTAAATAACGATCTTACACCCTTTTCCCACACCCCTTCGCAACATACATTTATAAAAGTGGTGTGTGTGTTCATGAACTAGGTGTACAAGCTAATTCAAGCATTAAGAACAAGTTTTAAGACATGAATTCATCGATATAACAACAATTAAACACTACCCTTTCTCAATTTCATCAATTAGAGGGAGATTTTTTCAACATTCACATGGTTTGGCTATGATAGAAATTATCTACTCATTACAACTACAAGAGCAAGCATCAAACAAGAAATTACAGCCATGAAACAAGAAAAGAAACTAGATTAGTTACCAAAATCGTAGCAAAAGTCGGATTACATCAAACTCCAACACCACCCAATGTCAATTGATGATGAAGAGGATCCAAAATGACAAAATCCAAGAGTTGAGTAGAAATCTATACTAGATTATGCTAAATTTAAGTAAAATATGGTGTAAGAGTGAATCTAGGGGAGAAAAAGGGGAAGAAGTCGAGCTATGGGAGGGGTTGAAGAAGATGGAATCGAGAGATATTGATAATAGATCTAAAATGGGGTTTAAAACGCTGAATTTTTTTCTATTTTCGATGCTAACGGCGTGCACCGGAAGGTCTCGGCGCATGCCGGTAACCTCTCTGGAATTTCTGCAATTTTCATGTGTTGACAGCCTTCAGTAATTTGGAAATATCTTTGTGTGTAGAGCTCCTATTTGAGTGATTCAAAGTGTGTTAGAAAGCTCATTCAATTGTCTACAACTTTCATGAAGACCACAAGTTCAGAAAATGATTGTATCAGGGATACAACTTCTGTTGAAGTGAACGTATGGTGAAAGTAACAACTATTTTTGATCAATTTCCATTTCCGGGCTTCGGTTTTGCCACTCTAAACATCATGCCTTGTCTTCCGGGTTCATAACTCACCTATTTCCTGTATCACAACATTCAAACACATACCGAGCATAATTCCACAAGATAAATAGGTCTCGAAAAGGGTCAAAAACATCGTAAAATGCTGAGGTTTTCCATCAATGTGACGGTTCACCTCAAAGTGAGTGCTCAATGTGTTTTTACCCTATAAATAGTCTAAAACTACCCAATATAAGCCAAAAGTGTCATGCATGGGGGTTAAAACATGCACCGGAGCATAGTGAAGTTGACTCTCATCAACCACCCTCACTTAGTGTTTGCTCGCCCTCGAGCAAAATGAGCGTTAAAGAATCCAAAGAGTCAACGTTACATGCGTAGGTCGAGCCAATCACATATCAAAGATAACCAAAAAATAAATGAGTAAATGCATGCAACTTAACCATACCTTATCAAGCAAACGGGATGTGTGTGTGTGAATAGCTTATCCTACATTTACCACGGTTTACCGGTTTGGATTATGGATGTTAGGTTATTGCGACTACACCATAGGCTCATACTTCATAAGCATCTCCTCTAATCAAGGCCAAACCGAGGCTAAGGCAGGTCGAGTAGGACTTTCATGGTTGTAACGTTAGGCTAGGACGGGGCTAACCGAAGGGAATTTCTGGGGAATAAACAACAAAGAAATAAAAACGAGCAAGCTCAATCATGGGGTATAACAATACAAAACGTAGCTAGCTCTACCCTTCTCTAGCTCAAAAAGAAACTAGAAACATGATCCAAGAAATAAAATGTCATATCGCACTATGTCTCAAGTGTAACGAGGCAAGAATGTATAAGAATCATGTTTCTACCCTAAGGGCTCGTCCCAAACACCAACATCATATAATATATCAATACAAGAGTCCTACACCCTTGGATTTCTTTGACTCGACCTTTTACTCACTTTTCATAACTCTTTTTTTTTTCTTTTTTTTTCTTTCTTTTGAACTCAATTTCAATTTGGTTTGAGTCAAAGGCCATCACACATACATCATACGAATCGAGCTCCTACCCTCCAAGATGTGAAATAGCTCGTAATACCAACTCCTCTAAACATACACACCACTCTACCACCCCACACTTGCTTAGGCAAGTGTGATAAATGAAATGATTAAGCTCAACTCGTAGGGTGTTCAAGGGAATGTAGACCACAAATAAGGCTCAAGGGTCGGGTAATTACGGGCTAAATAACGAAGGCTAAGTGTCGGATGAGGGTCTAACCATCCTACCAAGGCTTAGAGGGGTTACTGTGGAATATGTCATGGGATGGCTATTTGGCTCTGGTTAGGTCAAAGAAATGCCATAACTGTCGTCCCAAACTCTACCAAGGTCGGCCTTTCTATTTCGTCTCGAAGTTAATGATATGAGTTCTAGGTAGCCGAATTGTGCCTAAGTCTACTATAATCGGTCACTAGTTACCACGGTTCATGAAATTGAAGCTATACGTGTGTGAAAATCCCGTCCACAAGACAAGGTAGTAAGCGAAGTAGCATGTATTTAAACGTTCACTAAACCGTTTATCCTGTCAAAGTGACGGCTCAACATACGAATACAACGTCGAAACCATGGAAATTTTTAAAAATTGCTCAAATTTTACTAAAGTAGTGACCAAACGATAAGCATACAACACAATGGCTCAAGTCTCAATGAAGCACAAATCAAAGCTATGCCTACCATCCCCCCACTTTAAATGCAACACTTTGTCCTCAGTGTGTGAATAATAAAGGAGAAAGATGCTTAGCTTAACCCGGTAGAAAGGCGCAAATGAATGCATATGACATAACCATGAAGCTCCATCTCAAGTACCTAAAGCCATGAAACAAAGAAACACGAAAACGCATGCATGGGGAACAGCCACAGTGCCAAAAGCAAGCAACAGATATCAAGATATAATCAAAAATTGCAAAGTCATAAACACGATCATATGAAAGCAAAAGGGAAACCAACTCGGGGCGCATGCGATGCAAAGACAATCAAACAAGTAAAACAACATCCAAGCATAAAGATACGAGCCAACAACGGACCGTAGAAGAACCACTCAAAAACGGTACCAATATCCCCCAAAGTAGCACCATAGATCACTCCTAGCACCAAAAACTAAAGCAAAAGCATAGAAACGGTGGGTTGCCTCCCCAAGCGCCTTTGTTTTACGTCGTTGGCTCGACGGAATGTCTTATATGGTGTCAACTTTAGAGTTATACTTGGATAGAAAGAAGTTTCAATGGAAGTATATGATTTGAATGTCAAGTTTATAGTCCTTGACACGACTCACACGAACCAACACAAGGGACGGGATCCTTAAGGAGAATGACCTCGAGTGCCTCATCGAAATGTAGTCTCTCATACTTCTTCAACCGGAAACTATTTGTAACAAATGTCCCCTTGGTTGGGTGAGTGATTTCGATGGCACCGGAAGGGTAGACTTTAAAAGCTATATAAGGGCCCGACCTACGAGATTTGAGTTTTCCTTGAAAATGGTGAAGGCGAGTGTTATAAAGGAGGACCTCGTCGCATTCCTTAAACTCTCAGGGATTAATGGCTCTATCATGAAGTAACTTAGTTTTTTCCTTATAGTCTCTCGCACTCTCATAAGCTTTAAGGCTAAACTCATCTAGCTCATTCAACTGTGCTAATTTCCTCTCACCGACTAAACCATCATCAAAATTTAAGAACCGGGTGGCCCAATATGCCATATGCTCAAGCTCTACAGGTAGGTGACAAGACTTCCCATACACCAACATGGAAGGGGACATTCCTATGGGGGTCTTAAAGGCTGTTCTAAGGGCCCATAGAGCATCGTCTAACTTATTTGCCCGGTCCTTTGGATGTGATCGGAATTTTCTAAGTGTCCAATCTCACCGACAGTGTACCGGGTCAACTGTAGCCTAGAATTGGTGATTCAAGGTCGTATCCCACAGGGAATCTGGTCGAGTACCAAAGTCGGTCTCGTTCCTAGTTTAGGTCAACACAACTACTAGAGACGGTGATTTGTCAGATCACCGGTTCTAACACTAAATATGCACAAAAGAAAAGGGTTTAAACTATGAAAAACAAGATAGCCAAGCTATGATCCAACCAACTACTCTCTAACCCTAACTCGTTTCCGGAAGTGTTTCGACAAACTCTAATGTTCTCGGCATCGTTGAAGGGTGTCGTCTCCTATTTCCGAAACTAAGTGCCAATTTCAACAACCTAGCTTCCTATATCGAATTCAACAGTCCGGTGACCGGATTTAACTGACTCGACACGGTCTACGCTCTATGAGACGCTCGTTAACAACGATATAAACCTCACACACGAAACCGAATCTGAACAACTCAGTCGGTTTTACAGGGTGATCCTAGAACCCCTTTTCCCGTACCCTCTCGTAAAATACATATGTAAAGAGAATACGTAAAATATGATTATCGAGTCGCGAGTTCAACAATCGTCATTAGGCATAAGTTCTAGAACAAAAACAACATCGAGAATCTAACAATCAACACATCAAAACACTTCAATCAACAAGCTAAGGTTCGATTTCGAAGGCTATCACATATCTCGGCTATAAACGGATTAGCTACTCATCATAACAAGAAAAACAACAAGAAATCGACAATCAAAGCTAACAAAAGCAAGATTAAAAGCAAGAACAAAAGATGAAAACAAAATACCAAATATATTATGCCGTAGAAAATCGAGTCTCCGAACGAAATCCCGTCAACAACGCGTCAAGATATCTTCGAGATCCTCCGGATTACAACAATCTACAACTTTTCTAAGCTAATATACCTCTAAACCTAATCTAACCTAAAAATATGAAGAAAAACACAGAAAACTGAAGAAAAACGAGTTGGGGAGGAGTTCTTCTCTTCTTTTGATCGAATTGGGGTGTTTAAAGTGTGGTTTTTTTTCAGATCTGGACGGCGGGCGGCCGCCTGTGGTGACGGGCGCCCGCCCGTCAGATTATTTCCTTCACAAATTCCATCAGCAACATCCTAAGCCTCACCTAGCTGACACACCTTCAGTAAATCGGTCATAACTTTGTGTGTAGACCTTTGAATCGAGTGATTCAAGTTGAGTTGGAAAGCTGATTCAATTGTATACAACTTTCATGAAGATTTCCAGCCCATAATATGCCTCTAAGGTGGATCAAAATGCAGATCAGTGGAAGGTATGGTTGTAGTATCACCGTGTTTTGATCCGTTTGAACGTTTAAGCTTCGGGCACACGTTCCAATCCTCATAACTCGCATTCCGGCCTTCTCGAGCACCTAATACCTGTACTTAATCACAACAAATACCAAACGTAATCCCTACAGGACACTAGGGTGACCGAGAGTATAGTAAATTACACCGAAAAAGACCGAGAATCCCGGACTTTACGTCCTAGGTCCCGAAATGATAACCAAGGTGTAAATACATCAAAATACAACCAAATGTCCCCGGAAACATATAAAACGAGGTATAAACGGGGTATAATTACATAGTAAATGATAGCCAATTTGACTTTCATCAACTACCCTCTACTTAGCGTTTGGTCACCCTCGAGCAAAAATGAGCGATTCAAAAATAAAGATGGAGTCAACATTGCTATCATACATCAAGTCTATAATATTGAAATGATAAAACACAAGTAATTGATATAAATGCATAAAACTCGAGCTCTACATTGTATCGAGAAAAGAATGTGTGTGTGTATGTATATAGCTTCATCGACATTAATCACCAATGACCGGTTTAGATTATAGACGTGTACATACCAGGATTACATAGGCTTATACGTCGTAAACATCTCCACTAATCGAGGTCTATCGTCGTCTAGTACGATCGGGCAGGACTTGCACGATTATATCGTTTAGGTTAGGGTTAGGGCTACGAAAGGATATTTACGATAAAATAGAAAGTAAAAAGTGCAAGTGAGCTTTGCCAAAC
Source organism: Gentiana macrophylla (assembly GCA_026214975.1). Lineage (NCBI taxonomy): Eukaryota > Viridiplantae > Streptophyta > Magnoliopsida > Gentianales > Gentianaceae > Gentiana > Gentiana macrophylla. The sequence continues at coordinate 28,474,698 of CM047806.1, forward strand.
ATCATACACTAAAACCGAAGCTCTGCCCTTTGTAGCAAGGAAAATCCAACTCCTCATAAGGAGTCTCGGCGGAATAGTAAAAACCGTCAACCGAGTCTCAACCTATAATTCATCAAACCTTCCACTTCTCCACATCATTCCACAAGCCGGAGACATACGTCACATCCAGGTCTAGTCCGTACCTAAGCTCGTCAACCAGGAACAAACCGCTACAGAACACAACAACATCTCCTTCTCCGTACTAGATTAGAAGAATTCCCAATCACCAACATCACAATAACAAGCAAATCCCAAATATTGACATTTTTTTTTCTTTTTCTTTTTCATTTTCTTTTTCATCCACAAACGTATATGTATCAAAATATCCGAACAAAATCGGAGCCAACACACTGTCACACTCTCATACCGGATAACTCGAATAATACAATGTCACAACATCACTCCCATACCACAACACCTCGCAACATAGTATAAATGTGCGGAAATAAAAGCTCAATTGCAAGGTAGTCAAGGATACGTAGACCGAAATAAGGCTAGGGACATCGATTATACGGGTTAGTAACAAAATGGTCGGGCTCAAGCGCGGTCTAACCACCCTACAAAAGGCTGAGAGGGGTAACTGTGGATTAACATTAAGGATGGCATTTGGCTCTGATCGGGTCAAAAGAAATGAAGACCTTTCTATTTTGCCTCGAAGTTACTAATATAAGTTCTAGGTAACCGGGTCATACGACAACTATAATCGTCCACTACTCATGCATGGTGATAAATGACGTCGAAGCTAACGTGATAAAACTATTCGATTCTCAATACAAGATCTCAACTTAAATTAAATGCATTTATACAATCACTATATGTTTATCAAAACAATACCGAAGGCTCGATGTATCAAAACCAATGTCAAAGGCATCAAAATTTCTAAAAAACGACTCATTTACACCAAAGGGATAACAATCTCTAAGTATAACTCGTTCGACATGAATACGAGACATTTAAGCTAAACTAACCACCCCCTACTTTAAAACGAAACACGAAGGATAAAGGTAGAAAAGTTAGCTTACAACCGGAAAATGGTGCGAGTACGATCACGTGGCATCCGTAGAAAGTCCTCCCAGGGTACCTGTGCTAATAACAACAGCAACACCAACTATACGAGACACACATGTATAAAGATATCAAAATGAAAAATAGACGGATCACCACGATTCATCAAAAACTAAAAACACCACACTAACCCCCATAATACACACTACACCGGGTTATATCACAACAAAATTTACCCGAAGTTTCAAAATACACACTGCATCGGGTTATATCACAACAAAATTTACCCGAATACACACTAAAGAAACACAATGACAGACTAGGGGAAGAAATGCGATAAAAATACATTCTGAGTTTATAGTCCTCAGTTAGACTCTCTACCCCGATATATATCAAGGATAGCTATACCAAAGGAGAGCAAACCGTTGCGTCTCCTTCACAAAATCATAAGAATTGAGCACCCCCGGAAAATAAAACAATATCAAAACGGGGCTCGATCCCCACCACCATGAATTTTTCGATGAATCCGTTGCACAGAACAACGAATTCACTCTCCCCAAACTAAAACATATCCCAAACAACAAAGACTCAACCCCTAAGTAATAACATGTAGGCTCAATATCAACAACATACTCAATAGGATGCACCCCCGAAGATATAACATTAGGGCTAAGTGAAGACGGAACAGGTGACTCAATAGATACAAAAGTCATACCGTCCTCGTAGTGTTCTTCCGGGGTGATTTCAATCATACTTTCTTGATCTCTCCTCTCAGACTCCTCAAACAGTTGTTGCACTTTAAGCTCCAAGTTTCGTATGGCTGTTTGCGTTGTTTCCATGTCCTTACGAAACTCTTGGAGCTCTTTAAGGTACTCTTTATGGTGCTCTTGGACCACTTTACTCAACTGTTCAAGTGCCATCTGTTCATCCGTTAAGGTCTCTGATTGTAGAGGTGGAGTAGTATCGAGTTGTTGCTCAAAGTAACTTGGGGCATTATCCCACTCATTGCCATATGATGTGGTGTATGGGTTGAACTGATAATAAGGTTGTGTTCCGTAACCCATAGCACCGTAATTATAATATCCGAATGGGTAAGGAAATAAGCCGTAATTGTAATATAGATTCATTATCTGCAAACAAGGAAACAACATGAACACAATCACGGTATCTAATCACTACCACTACCGGAGTACGTGGTGTGATCACAACAACAACATCCAATAAAACAAACTATACATAAGAAAACAAATAAGAAAAACGACCTAATCCTAAAAACTCAACTAACATACAAGATATCAGCCCAATTCCCCGGCAACGGCGCCAGAAAGCTTGATCGGCCTTTTCTAAGTGTCCAATCTCACCGGCAGTGTACCGGGTCAACTGTAGCCTAGAATTGGTGAGTCAAGGTCGTATCCCACAGAGAATCTGGTCGAGTACCAAAGTCGGTCTCGTTCCTAGTTTAGGTCAACACAACTACTGGAGACGGTGATTTGTCAGATCACCGGTTCTAACACTAAGTATGCACAAAAGAAAAGGGTTTAAACAATGAAAAACAAGATATCCGAGCTATGATCCAACCAACTACTCTCTAACCTAACTCGTTTCCGGAAGTGTTTCGACAAACTCTAATGTTCTCGGCATCGTTGAAGGGTGTCGTCTCCTATTTCCGAAACTAAGCGCCAATTTCAACAACCTAGCTTCCTATATCGAATTCAACAGTCCGCTGACCGGATTTAACTGACTCGACACGGTCTACGCTCTATGAGACGCTCGTTAACAACGATATAAACCTCACACACGAAACCGAATCTGAACAACTCAGTCGGTTTTACAGGGTGATCCTAGAACCCTTTTTCCCGTACCCTCTCGCAAAATACATATGTAAAGAGAATACGTAAAATACGATTATCGAGTCGTGAGTTCAACAATCGTCATTAGGCATAAGTTCTAGAACAAAAACAACATCGAGAATCTAACAATCAACACATTAAAACACTTCAATCAACAAGCTATGGTTCGATTTCGAAGGCTATCACATATCTTGGCTATAAACGGATTAGCTACTCATCATAACAAGAAAAACAACAAGAAATCAACAATCAAAGCTAACAAAAGCAAGATTAAAAGCAAGAACAAAATATGAAAACAAAATACCAAATATATTATGCCGTAGAAAATCGAGTCTCCGAACGAAATCCCGTCAACAACGCATCAAGCTATCTTCGAGATCCTCCGGATTACAACAATCTACAACTTTTCTAAGCTAATATACCTCTAAACCTAATCTAAGCTAAAAATATGAAGAAAAACGCAGAAAACTGAAGAAAAACGAGTTGGGGAGGAGTTCTTCTCTTCTTTTGATCGAATGGGGGTGTTTAAAGTGTTTTTTTTTTTCAGATCTGGACGGCGGGCGGCGGCCTGTGGTGACGGGCGCCCGCCCGTCAGATTATTTCCTTCACAAATTCCATCAGCAACATCCTAAGCCATACCTAGCTGACACACTTTCAGTAAATCGGTCATAACTTTGTGTGTAGACCTCCGAATCGAGTGATTCAAGTTGCGTTGGAAAGAAGATTCAATTGTCTACAAATTTTATGAAGATGTCCAGCCCATAATATGCTTCTAAGGTGGATCAAAATGCAGATCAGTGGAAGGTATGGTTGTAGTACCACCGCGTTTTGATCCGTTTGAACGTTTAAGCTTCGGGCACACGTTCCAATCCTCGTAACTCGCATTCCGGCCTTCTCGAGCACCTAATACATGTACTTAATCACAACAAATACCACACGTAATCCCTACAGGACACTAGGGTGACCGAGAGTATAGTAAATTACACCGAAAAAGACCGAGAATCCCGGACTTTACGTCCTAGGTCCCGAAATGATAACCAAGGTGTAAATACATCAAAATACAACCAAATGTCCCCGGAAACATATAAAACAAGGTATAAACGGGGTATAATTACATAGTAAATGATAGCTAATTTGACTCTCATCAGGATGCGAGTGAACGGTCTTCTCTAAGATGCGCTTAATTCCCCGGTTTCTCACTTCCATTTGGCCACTAGTTTGGGGGTGGTAAGGTGTCCCTAACTTGTGCTTAACCCCATACTTGACTAGAAGAGTTTTAAAAGGATGGTTGTGGAATTGACTACCGTTATCACTACTAATAGCACGTGGTACCCCAAAACGAGCAAATATATTCTTCTTAATGAACCGGATAACCACATTCCTATCATTTGTAGGGGACGCTATGGCTTCTACCCATTTCGACACATAGTCACACGCAACTAAGATATACTTGTTGTTATACGATGAAGGATAAGGTCCCATAAAATCCAGCCCCAAAACGTCAAACACCTCACACTCTAAGATGGGCTTTTGGGGCATCTCATTTGTCCTAGAGATCCTACCCACCTATTGACACGCATCACAAGCTTTCACATAGGCATAGGAGTCACGAAAGATAGTTGGCCAATAAAAGCCACTTTGAAGCACTTTAAGGGCGGTTTTGTCCCCGCAAGATGACCACCGGCTTCCCGGTCATGGAAAAAAGAAAGGAAATTCATGATCTCACCTTCATACACACCTCTCCTAATAATACCATCCGAGAAACGTCTAAATAGATATGGGTCATACCACAAGTAGTATCGAATATCATTATGAAACTTCTTGCGTTGATAATCTTTTAAACTAGGGTCCACATAACCACATGCAAGAAAGTTTACAAAGGGGGCATACCAAGGGTCACCATACTTACCCTGTTGCTCATGAGCACTCCTTTTATCCGGTAGCATCGCATCCACCACCATCAACTGCTCATCTGGGAACGAATCATTGATTTCCCGCTCAAACTTTTGCACCTCCTCATGTAATGTCATACGACTCAAGTGATCCGCCACCACGTTTTCACAACCCTTCCGATCCTTAATCTGCATATCAAACTCTTGAAGAACCAAAATCCAATGCAATAAACGAGGTTTTGCCTCTTGCTTTCCAAACAAGTACCTCAATGCAGCATGATCGGTATGCACTATCACTTTAGATCCAACAAAATACGACCGAAACTTATCAAAAGCAAAAACAACAGCAAGTAATTCTTTTTCGGTCGTGGCATACTTAGGTTGTGCGGGATTAAGTGTGTGACTAGAGTAGTTGATGGGCTTAAATATCTTGTCAATTTTTTGCCATAAAACCGCCCCTACGGAAGTGTCACTAGCATCACACATAACCTTGAACTCTCGTGACCAATCAGGTGCAACTAGAATAGGTGCGGTCACTAAAGACTTCTTAAGCATGTGAAAGGCATCAACGCACTCTTGAGTGAAAATAAAATGAGTGTCTTTTGTGAGCAAAAGTGTGAGTGGCCTAGCAATCTTGGAGAAATCCTTGATAAAGCGCCGGTAAAAACCCGCATGACCAAAAAAGCCCGAAGGGTCTTCAAGTTCGTAGGGACGGGCAATTTTTCAATTGCCACAACCATGGCTTTATCAACTTCAATCCCCCTACGTGAAATCTTATGGCCTAACATTATGGCCTCTTATACCATGAAGTGAAACTTTTCTCAATTAAGCACAAGATTGGTGTCTTCACACCGTTGCAAAACATTATCAAGATTATTCAAAAAATCATCAAAGGAGTCTCCAAACACACTAAAGTCATCCATAAAGACTTCCAAGAATTTCAAAATCATGTCCGCAAAGATAGCCGTCATGCATCTTTGAAATATCGCGGGTGCATTACACAACCTGAAAGGCATCCGTCTAAATGCGAAGGTACCATAGGGACATGTAAAGGTAGTCTTCTCTTGGTCTTTAGGGTCAATGCAAATTTGACCTTAACCGGCAGAGTACCGGGTCAGAAGTACTATAAAGGTGAGCAAGGTCGTATCCCACGAGGAATCAATCGACTACCAAAGCCATTCTCATACTTAGTTTAGATTAATCAAGTGTGTTCAAGTTTTGATTATGCTAAAATGATATTTAACCTAGAGATAAAGAGAGAAAGAGACATAGCCAAATCACGATCCAATTGAATACTTTCGCCCCGCTAATCAACTATTTGGGAATGGAAACTACCAACCAACCATCCTAATGCTTATATCAACTCGTTCATTGGTGCAAACTCCTAAGATAGTACTAGACGTCATGCAACAACCTAGTACCCTTTGCCCGGTTCAACAGTCCGCCTTTAAAGATTTAACTGACCGGAACAAGATAAACGCTCTAGAGCCGCTCGATTTACACCGACAAACCTCGTTACCCAATCGATCTAAACAACTCAGTCAATTGTAAATAACGATCTTAAAATCCCTTTTCTCACACCCCTTTCGCAACATACATTTATAAAAGTGGTGTGTGTGTGTTCATAAACTAGGTGTACAAGCTAATTCAAGTATTAAGAACAAGTTTTAAGACATGAATTCATCGATATAACAACAATTAAACACTACCATTCCTAATTTCATCAATTAGAGGGAGACTTCTTCAACATTCACATGGTTTGGCTATGATAGAAATTAGCTACTCATTACAACTACAAGAGCAAGCATCAAACAAGAAATTAAAGCCATGAAACAAGAAAAGAAACTAGATTAGTTACCAAAATCGTAGCAAAAGTCGGATTACATCAAGCTCCAACACCACCCAATGTCAATTGATGATGAAGAGGATCCAAAATGACAAAATCCAAGAGTTGAGTAGAAATCTATACTAGATTATGTTAAATTTAAGTAAAATATGGTGTAAGAGTGAATCTAGGGGAGAAAAAGGGGAAGAAGTCGAGCTATGTGAGGGGTTGAAGAAGATGGAATCGAGAGATATTGATAATAGATCTAAAATAGGTTTTAAAAAGCTGAAAAAACTGCTATTTTCGACGCTAACGGCGTGCACCGGAGGGTCTTGGCGCACGCCGGTAACCTCTCTGGAATTTCTGCAACTTTCATGTGTTGACAGCCTTCAGTAATTTGGCAATATGTTTGTGTGTAGAGCTCCTATTTGAGTGATTCAAAGTGTGTTGGAAATCTCATTCAATTGTCTACAACTGTCATGAAGACCACAAGTCCAGAAAATGCTTGTATCAGGGATACAACTGTTATAGAAGTGAACGTATGGTGAAAGTAACAACTATTTTTGATCAATTTCCATTTCCGGGCTTCGGTTTTGCCACTCTAAACATCATGTCTTGTCTTCCGGGTTCATAACTCACCTATTTCCTGTATCACAACATACAAACACATACCGAGCATAATTCCACAAGATAAATAGGTCTCGAAAAGGGTAAAAAAAACATCGTAAAATGCCGAGGTTTTCCATCAATGCTACGGTTCTCCTCAAAGTGAGTGCTCAATGTGTTTTTGCCCTATAAATAGTCTAAAACTATCAAATATGCGCCATAAATGTCGTGAATGGGGGTTATAACATGCACCGGAGCATAGTGAAGTTGACTCTCATCAACAACACTGCCTGCCTGAGCCAAATCTAGCCTTGCGCAGACCATGGCATAATCAGACTGGCCATTTCACTAGCATATGGATCCTTTGACATGTAGTCCTTCTCTTCAACTAACTGTGAAGCATAGACATATAGATGAACATTCGATGCCACTGGAGTATCTATTGGCTTGACAGCTGACATGCCAAATCTGGACAATATCTTTTGAATATAGTCCTTCTGAAACAAGAACAACTTCTTCTGACTCCTGTCTCTATAGATCTTCATCCATATAATTTTCTTTGTTGCGCTCAAATATTTAATCTCAAATTCAAACTTGGTAAGGTCTTTCAAAATCTGAACATCATACTTTTTTAGCAGTTATCAACATATCATCCACATACATGACATAATAGGCGAATGATCCATCTTTCTGTGTCTTGTGATACACACAACAATCATATGGACTTTTGTCATAGCCAGTTGTATCATTTAACTTTCAGACCTTTTATACCCCTGTCTTGGAACTTGCTTAAGTCCATACAAGGACTTCCTCAACTTGCAAACATACTTTTATTTACCAATAACTTGTAACCTCTTTGGCTGAGTCATGTACATCTCTTTATCTACATCACCATGTAGAAAAGTTGTCTTCACATCTAACTACTCAAGTCAAGATCCTGATGTGCCACCATGGCAAGTAGGACCCTGATTGAAGTGTGCCTGACTACTGATGAGACTATCTCATCATAGTCTACCTCATATTTCTGACAGAACCCTCTTGCAACCAATTGTGCCTTATACTTGATTTCCTCAACTGAAGATATTCATTCATTCTTCTTGAAGACCCATTTACAAGTCATTATCCTCATTTCCTTAGGATGTTAGACTAGATCCCAAGTATGATTCTTCAGTAATGACTCTATTTCATCTCCCATGGCAGCAAGCCATGGAGATGCTTTAGAACATGTCACTGCTTTCTTGTAAGTGGATGTCTTAGATACATCCACCTTTTATACAACCTGAAGTGCATATTTAACCATGTCCTCAAAACCATATCACCCGGAGGAAGTTAAATTTGAGGAGCCGTTGTTGCCTAGAGTTGTTGAGATGACCGTGGGCATGCAAGTGAGCAAGAAGGAAGTAGTCTTCCCACTAGATCACTATATTATGAACTGGGATGTGGAAGATCCTAATCCGGTACAGATTTTCTTGGGAAGATACTTCATAAAAGTGCCGAGAGCCAGGCACACAATTGATTCTTCCTGAAGATGAGATGGATGGCTCACTCACTGAGTATTCAAGGAAGAATCATGAAAGAAAAACTATTCCATTTGACAATGGATAGCCGAGGTAAGTATGTCTAGCCAAAGACATTAAAGAAAGGCGCTTGTTGGGAGGCAACCCAAAGAAAATAATTTTCTTTATTTTATTTCATTTTGGTTTTTAGCATAATAAGTGAAAAAAAAGAGAGATTTACGTCTTTGGTGGAGACTTTTGTCCGATTTGCAGTGTGAAGAGTCGAATTCTGCTTAGAAACATAAGACGCTTTTAGTGAATTTCATATGTGGAGGTGCAAGACTGGGGAGGAAAATGGGTAAGGAGCTTTGGTGAAGGCATAGAAACTGCGGGTAAATAAATTACGATGTGACCACATCGCTTTTAAGGTATGTTTTTCAGCATTTTTGTCCAAAAACAGAAAGTAAACAAATAATGATGTGATCACATCGATTTTAAGATGTGTTTTTCAACATTGTTTGTCCAAAAACAGAAAGTAAACAAATAATGATGTGATCACATCATTTAGGAAGCTTAATTTCTTTTGCTTGAAAATTCTTCCTCATCAATTCACTCACCCCAACTGTCCTTTCCTTTCTAAAAAAAAAAATAAAAAGCATTTTTTTTTTCTTTTTCCCCTCACAAATTACCTTATTTCCACCAAAGTTTGCTTCAAAAAATAAATAAATAAATAAAAACAAACCAATTTTTTTATTAATAATAAATGCCTCTCTCACCCACAAATTTCACTACCCACCCGACTTCTACTCTCATCCACCTCCCACATTTCCACCCATTCTCTCCTTCATCTACAAGCGACCTAAGTGAGTCCGGAATCATTCCTATGCTCTTTCCCTCCCGCACCACCCATGTTGCCATAGACTATATGGAAATCACGATGAAGTCCAAGGCTTATTTTTATTGCCCTACTGGTCCGAATTGTAAGGTATTCTCATTCCTTTTCTTTTATTTTTCTTTTCTTTTCTTTTCATATTTAGAGTAGTACTTTTGCATATCATGCATACATGCTAGTTGCATCTCATTCCATCTTTTGCATTCTTCCTTCCACTTATAACATACATTGGGGACAATGTATGATTTAAGTGTGGGGAGCTTTTCATGCATTTGCATAATATAATTGCATTTTTAGGACATTTTAGGACCTAGCTCATAGCACTTGAAAGTACGCAGTAGTATGACACTTTACCAACTTTTTCATTTAAATTTTGTGTGAAGTAATTATAATCAAACGGTAATTGATCAATGCAAACACACACTTTTATTGATATACACTCACCTTAGGTCACTTGTTTGTGAACTTTGGAGGTAAAATCATTGAGCCCTAACGAAAAGCCACTTAAAAGTGAGGATTTCACCTGTGCCAAAGAAATAAGACTCGCTCATTTTTCCTTTGAGTGGTATCCACAATTCCAATATCATTCTAGAATTTGCTTTGACATGCATTTCGAGACCACACTTTTCGTGTTCAAAGCACTAAAATTATTGAGGCACCTAAGTTTAAATTTCCCTTTCAAGACCCACTTTTGTTAGCCTACCCATGTTTTATACCCCTAGTGAGCCCCTTCTAGCTGACCCTTTCTTTGACAAACTCCAGAAATAAACCCATGACATTTTTCTTACGATATACCCCTTTTTTGTTGACCCTATTGTCAAGGGATTGTATGAATAGTTGCATGATATTTTATGGAAAATGTACCAAGAAGTGAATATTTTGGGAAAATGGCTCAGATTGCTTGAGTGTGATGTTTATTGCTAGATAAAAAGAAAAAAAATGTGTTGAAAAAAAAAAAAAAAGAAGAAGAAGAAGAAGAAAAAAAAAAAGGATCTTACATTGAAGAAGTGTCTTATATATTGAAAAATTAGCTTGTTCTCACGCATTTTTTGCAAGCTTCTTTGTAGAGTATTTTTTGCACTTCTATTCTTAGGATGTCATAGAAGTTGGAGCCACATTGTGTTTCAATGAGATTCATTCTTGGTGGCTATGTGATAATTGGTGTGATTATTCATGCACTCTCCTTGACAAGTTAGCCTTGTATTTCCTTTTTCCTACCTTATTCTCACCCATAGCCCCGTTACAACCCCTGTGAAAGTCCTCATGATTTGTGCATTGGATTTTGATTGCATAGTGGTGGAGATTTGATGGATATGCAAACCTATGGTAATGCTTTGGTTGTGTGTTGATTTTTGAGAGTGTGTAAATTGTCCCTATGCAGTATAATGAGAGTTTACCCGTGAGGACAAGTTAGGATTCTTTCATTTTGCCCCTTTAAAGTTTATGATCGAGTAATGTTATAGTGAGTCGTATGAATACTAGTGTGTGTTGTGCCTTGCTTTGTTATCATTTGATTTGCATTATGAAATACGAGGTTGATGAAATGGTTGGACGTCGTCATTGATTGGAATTCTTTTGGTGCTTTGCATTCATTTAATTTTTGGTCATTCATATAAGATTTAAGATCATGCATTTTTCTTTTCTTATTTTTGGGATTGAGAGTGCATTCTTGAGACAATCAATAATCTAAGTGTGGGGAGTGATGAGATCAGTATTTTATGACTTTCTGTGCTTATTGTATATCTATTTGGTCGGAGATCGCTGCTTTTGGGTATGTTTTTATGATTTTCGCGTTTTAAGAGCCGGAAGAGACGATGGAGGAATTTTGGACGATAGAGCAATGTTCGAATGTTTTGTTGGAGAAGGGAGGAAAGCGTCATTTTCAAGAATCGTGAATTTCGCCGCTTTATGTCGAGACTCACTAATAAAGAGAAGACAGTTCTATCAAAACCAACCGTGATTTCGCTTTTAAGACACATCGGATTTTTATTAAAAATCACCCTTTATTATTATTATTATTATTATTATTATTATTACTAAGCAATAATTGGGCTTGGCCCAAGTAAGGCTTGACAATTCCTTAGAGTCTGTGTACGTGAGCAGCAACAGAGACTATTAGGAGGAGATATTAGCTTAGGTTTTTATTTTTCTGGAGGTGAACACAATAGACGGGACGGAACACAAATAGAAAGAAAAGAAGCTGCGCATCATTCATGGAGTGCCGGCCGACCTTTTCTTTTCCTTGGTATATTAATTCTGCTAAGTTTTGTTTTTATATTATTTTATTGTTATGAGTAGTTAATTTTAATATTCCAATTGATTGATTGTTGACCTCTCGATTTCACGCACATGGCGTCTAATCGTTTTTCTCCTCGTTTGATTGTTAATATTTATCTATTTTCCGATTCCAATATAGGATTAGAATTGATTCGTTTAATTGTTGGCGCGCGATAGTTAAACGATTATTTTGATCTAGTACTAAAATCGATCTTGGCGGTTGCCATACAAGATTGGATTTTTAGTGGTAAAACAACATTCACCCGCCGGTTCATACCTGTAGGATTCCCTTGTTGTGGAAATAGATAATCTAGGTTAAAATTAGTCCTGGTTGGCCTAATACCTTGAATTGGGTCTCTCAAACCTTAATGCTTCCGGGATTCCAAACTCTTATGACCGTGTCTAGGGGGTGTCTTCCGGTTAGAGAATAATTAATGACCGTGTCTTGATTATCGAATTTAGGAGAGATTGGTCACTAGGCGGTTGTCGGTGGCTATAACCAATTTATTAATAATTTAACGAGTCATCCTTGAATCGATGATCAATCGTGGGAATTGAGGGGAAAATAATTAATTAGCTTGGAACTTTCCTTCGCTTATTTTTCATTTCTTTTAGGTTATAGGTAAAACCAAATATCTTTTGTTGTTACAAATTTTAGGAGAAATAAATCTACCGTTCCCTGTGGGTTCGACCCCTACTTCTACTATACTAGCTATAGAGGTTGTAGGTGATTTATCTTTGGTGGTTTGACGACCCACCAACCAACTTCAGTTGTTTGAGTATCAGTCAACCCCTGTTCAGCTGACTGGTTCGGATCCAGCTCGAATTCTACCAGATTAGATGAGCGTTGAATGTCCCCAGCTGAATGTTTTTGTTCAGCTGACATGGCTTGAAGCTCCACCTATTTGTGAACTTTCTCTGACTCAGATTCAACTCTGGTTTCAGATTCGGATGAGCTGATCATAGAATTCTCATCGAATATCACACTTTTTCTAAGTATGACCTTGTTCTTTACCGATGACCAAATTCTATATCCCTTGACTTCATCTCAATACCCTACAAACACCCATTTCTTGGCTTCAGTTTAACTTCAATCATATGATAATAAACTATGCTCCTAATAAGCCTCAGACCTGAGTAATCTAAAGGCTTGCCTAACCACATCTTAGTTGGTGTTTTGAGATTGAACCATGTGTGAAGTCCCTTGTTGATTAAGTAGAAAGTGGTTCTGACAGCCTCTGCCTAAAATCTTTTTGAAAACCCAAATGAAAGAGTATGCACCTAGCCTTCTTCATAAGAGTTTGATCCATTATTTTTGCCACATTATTCTGATGAGGGGTATCTCTGACTGTGTGGTGCATGGAAATACCATCATCTTTGTAGAATTGATCAATCTCAGACCAGCAGAATTCTAGGGCATTATATGTATGGAGCCTTCTGATCTTCTTCCATGTCTGATTCTCCAATAGGTCCTTCCACTGCTTGAAACTCTTGAGTGCGTCACTTTTGTGCTTCATCATCACCATTCAAGTCATTCTTGAATAATCATCAATGAAAGACAAAAAAAAACATGCGACCACCTAATGATTCCACTATTGATGGCCTCCAGCAATCAGAATGAATATATCAAGTGATGTCTTTGTGTTGTGTATTCCTTTTGGGAACTTGCTCCTGTGTAGCTTCTCAAACACACAATATGCTCGCAAGAGTCCAAATCTTTTGACCTAATATCCCTCAAGAAGATCACTTTTTGACAAAATATGCATCTCTCTTTTATCCATATGACCTAATCTCATATGCCACGGCTTGGTCAGCTGTGGCTAGTGAACTTCTGATGATGCAACAGTAGCAGAACCAGATACAGTAAATCCTTGTAATAGATACAAGGTTCCCTTCTTGACACCCTGGAGAACTACAACTGAGTCATTGTAGACATTCAGTACTCCACATTCACCCCTGAACTTGAACCCTTTGTTGACCAATAGAGTAAGAGATATCAAACTCTTGGTCATATGTGGTACATGTCTAACATCCTTCAGTGTGCAGAATCTACCATCATCAATCCTCAATTGAACTAAGCCAATCCCAAATATCTTTAAGACCTTGTTGTTGTTTATAGAAATTTGTCCTTCATATATCTGCTCATAGGTTGAGAACCACTTCATGTGTGGACTAATATGATAGGATGCTCTAGAATCAAGAATTCACACATCATTTTGATGTGTTGACTCCCCAGCCACTAGATCCAGATCCTCATATTGGTCATCTTCTTCTTCTTTGGACAATTGGACTTCCAATGCCCCTGATCCTTACAGTAATTACAAACATATGTGGACTTAGGACCTTTGACGCTAGATTTCTTGGATTTTCTCTTCTCAATATGTCCATGCCATTTTCCCACTGCTGCTGCTAGCTACCAAGCTAGCTATCTGAAGCTGCCTTGTGTCTCAGTCCCTTGCATGAAGATATGATCTCACATCCTCCAAAGACATAGTATATTTCCCAACAATAAAGGACTGCACAAATTTCTCATATGATGCCGGTAATGACACCAACATGATTAGAGCTACATCTTAATCCTTGATTTTAACATCAATATTCCTCAAATCCAACAGTATTGTGTTCAGCTGATCAAGATGATCTCAGTTGAACACCTTCATGCATTCTCAAACTGAACAAACGTTGCTTCAGCATCAACTTGTTGGTTAATGACTTAGTCATATACAGGCTCTCAAACTTTCACCAAAGCCCGGTTGTGTTCTCTTCATCAGCAACGTATGTGATAACATCATCTAATAGAAACAACATGATGGTTGAATGTGCCTTCTCCTCCAGACTGGTCATCTCATCGGAACTGGCATCCTTTTTTTTATTAAAGGAGACCACAACCCTTGTTAACAAGGCCCACATCTTGATTTTCCATAGACTTAAATTGTTTCTCCCCGTAAACTTGTCGATTTTTACGTTAATTGCAGACATTGGAGAACAACCCTTGATCCCAAAACCTAGCCGATGAAGACCTTGGTGGCAATCAAATTCTGCTCGATTGCAGAGATTCACAGAAACCTACTCTCTGATGCCTATTTGTTGTAACAAATTGCAAGTGAAGACACATAAAATAACAGATCAAATAACGTAAATGGTCAAGCGAGAACAGAAACAAAAAGAACACAAAGATTTAACGTGGTTTCCAGCGTTGTGCGGACTATTTCACGGATAGAAAATAAAATCTTTTATTACGCACAGAATTACACGAAGATTTTCACACTCCTGGGTTACAATGAATGCTGGTATTTATAGCCTAGAAACCTAACCCTAGCCACCATAATGACTCCTGTCATAATTCTCATAAATACCCCAGATGTGTACTCACCTCAGTTTAGTCACCAGGTGTAACCAGCTCAAATGCAAAACTGATTCAACAGACTTTACTCGGCTGACAGCAGAACTCAGCTGAATCCCACTTCAACTGACCTTTCCAGACTTGAACACTCAGCTCAGCTGACCCCAGATTTCAGCTTTGTCAAATTCAGACGCAGATACTAAGTCACACTGAATAACACATCATTTTTTATCCACATGTTATCAAAATAGAAATAAGCCTTTTGGGGGCCAATAGAAGAGTAAGTATCATACAAAAGAATGCAATGGTCATAGCTCACCACATCCCAACGAGACACAAAAGATTTCTGATAATAACCAAACCACTTCTAAAATGAAATACATGTGTCCAACCTCTCAAAAATGCCATCGTGTCCCTCCTCGTGTCTTTTCCAGGTCCAAAGTGACTAGAGTAACCCAAGTCAACTAGATTGTTACCGGCTATGAAGTTAGAGAAAAAAAAGTATGAAGCCGGATCTTGATCATGAAGCTCCACCCAAGTTTTCAGAAGAATTCAAATGTCACTAAAATCCCCAACTATATTAAAATAATCACCCTAAATTTTATTTCTTTCCTTTGAGATAATTGATAGTTAATTTAGATTAATTTCTTTTATTTTAGTGGAATTGAAATGTGTAATATTTTGGTAAATTTTATGCCAGTTTTTGAATAATTCCTTTGTGTCCTGGAGTAGTAGATAGATCTAAAACAGAAAATAGGATGTAACGCCCCGTTCCCGGCCGTTCCCGGACACCAAGTCCTTATCCGGAAAAGGAACGTTCGGCACGTATAAAATAAAATTAAATTCACTTTATACGTAAACCTCTACTATGTCATATCAAAAACAAGCAAACGGAAGCAAAAGACTCGGGTATAAAATTTCCAAACATCCAAGAATAGAAACAACATCTAAAAGTGGAAATGTAACTTATTACATTCAAGGAAAAATACGAAATCCAAACGAAACGTACGATAATCTCAAAAGAAACGTAACGATACTACAACTCTCGAAAGACCAAAAGTCTGAACAGTATAATAAATTAATAACAAAATGAATAATGTAAAGTCTTCAATGAGGCGTCTTCAAACGTCATCATCGAACTCCTCCTCGTAAACAATATCTACATGTTCGTCTTCTCATCCCCAAACACATAGAAAACATGCATCTACACGTCTCAAAAACATAATCTAAACTTTATGAATCATAACCGAAATCATAGGAAGAGTTTCTTACCCAATTACAGCCAAAAACCAGATTAAATAGCCACGAAAATCTACAACACTTCTCAACAATCTGATCCCCAAGCGTTACCCTTCTCACAACGATCCCAAATCTCTCGTCTGATCTGAAAACGGTCAAGAATTGCTTCAGTTATTGTAAAAACTCTCCTAACCTTTTTCTTCTCAAAATTACGCAGAGAGGAGATGAAAAACTGATTTACGAATTTGTGTCTAGCTTATGGGATTATTGTGTGTAATTTTCCTTAAATACCAATTTCCCATAAATGCCTTTTTCCTTAATTGTCCTTTAATTACCAAAATCGAATAATCCCTTAAATATATATATATATATATATATATATATATATATATATATATATATATATATATATATATTCAAAATATATATATACATACTCTATTAAATACTTAACTCCCATAAAAGACAAGAAATAATAATATTTCGTTTTAAAAAAATACACGCCTCATCTCTTTCCTCAAAATCGAATATTACATTCCTCCTTAAAAGGAGTTTCGTCCTCGAAACTAGAACATACCTGTAGATCCACGAACTCTTGGAATTCACTTGATCATATCATCCTCAACTTCCCAAGTTGCCTCCTCGGGTGAATTATTGCTCCACCGAACGTAACCAATGGGATCATCCGTGTCTTAATCATCTTTTCCTTCCTGTCCCAAGATCTTGATCGGTCTCTCATCATAAGCAAAGACTGTCTTGTAGAATTTCCGGATCAATTGTAGTTTCAACATCATTCCTCGTCGACACTTCTTCAACATTGAAACGTGAAACACGCTTATGGACCCTTGACATCGATTCGTAACTTAAGCTTGTAAGCCAACGGTCCAACCCTTCCGAGAATTTCAAAAGGTCCAACATACCTTGGACTTAGCTTTCCTTTTTGTCCAAAGCGTTTCACTCCTTCATCGGTGAAGCTCGCAGATACACTCTATCACCGACTTGAACTCAAGCGGTCTTCTTCTAACGCCTCGCCCAACTTTTCTCGCTGTCTTGTGTCGCTTGATTCTTCCTAACCAATCGAACCCTTTCCTTAGCTTGTTCAACCATTTCCGCCCTGTGATCTCAAAACGGTCAAGAATCGCTTGATTATTGTGAAAACTCTCCTAACCTTTTTCTCTTCTCAAAATTGCGCAGAGAAGGAGATGAAAAACTGATTTCTGAATTTGTGTCTAGGTTATGGGATTATTGTGTGTAATTTTCCTTAAATACCAATTTCCCATAAATCCATTTTTCCTTAATTGTCCTTTAATTACCAAAATCAGAATAATCCCTTATATATATATATATATATATATATATATATATATATATATATATATATTAAAATATATATATACATACTCTATTAAATACTTAACTCCCATAAAAGACAAGAATAATAATATTTCGTTTTTCATGAAATAATAACATCGCTCGCTTCTTTCCCCAAAATCGGAATATTACATAGGACTTCGGACTTTGGCCCTATCGATGCAGCGCCCATGGCCACCGTTTCAAGTGGCAGTCTTGATTTCTAGATTCATGTTACTGTTTCATATGTTCAATTCTGAGTATGATTAGTTTTATATGTTTATTTTAGAATGATTAATTATGTTGTTAAGTGCATATTTTGAATTCTACGCATACTAATATGTTATGTTCTTTTCAACTTCCGCTCTTTTGTATAATACGGTTGTTATGTACTCCCTCCGTTCCAAAATAACTGAGGTAGTAGCCAAAAAGTTTTGTTCCAAAATAACTGAGGCAGAATATTTTCCAAAACAGCATTTATTGTAAATTTTCTTAATTTACCCTTATTTAATATTGGGGAGGAAGTTAAAAAGACTACTACATTAATTGTATCATAGGGGTTTTTTAATCATTACATCCGAAAAGTCATAGCATTAAAACACGTTCTTAATAAACGTGTTTTTGGCAACTGCCTTAGATAATTTGGAACGGAGGGAGTAAAGTTTATGTGTATATGATCACGAGATGTGCACATATCAAACGCTATGTGACCATCTTAAACTTTCCAACCGTTCAGGTCGTTACAGAAGGAAATTAAGTTAATTAAAAAAAATATATATCTTTATTGTTTTAATATCTTAACATATGGATTATTATTTTAACATGACTCACAAATGCAAAACCCTTACCTGTGGACTATTATTTTAATATGACTTTCAGATTTTCTTAATTACTACTCCTTCTGTTCGTAATTAACCGAGCCATTTACATAATGCGATAAATATAAAGCAAAATTTATAGAATCTGGATAAGTGCGATAGATATAAAAAAAATTACACAATCTGTAATTCATAGTAAAAATAAACTATCTGCTGCAATGTAATTTTATTAAATCAGGATGTTGAAATTTCTAAAAAACAATTTTTAAAAGATGTATGTAATGCAAGTACTTATTACTTAAAATAAAACACATTAATTATTTTTTTATTTATATGATAAACAAAAAGTAAACATTTTTTATGAAACAGATGTAATATATTTTAGAACAACACAAAAGGAAATCACTATTTATTACGAGACTTTTGTTTTGCATACAGATTAAGAAAGCAGTTAATGTGTTATGGTTTTAGTACTAGGCAAATATGGCGGATTTTAGCAGCGGATTGTAAGATTTAGCGGTGGAAAAAATCCGTCGCTAAAAAGCATGTTTTTTTTTTAGAGTAAAAAAGCAAGAAGATACTAAAAAGCATGTTTTTTACAGTGACATATATACATTTATCACATAATAAATGCTTCTTTAAAATATAAAATGAAGATACTAACATCAAGACCCTGTTTGGATTATGTGAAAATGGAGGAAAAGAAAAGAGGGGATTTGGAGGCGGACTCTCTAGCAACAATTCAAAAACTCCAATCTAACGAAGAAGACTTATCTAATGTTGGACAACTTGTAACGAGTTGTACGGACTTATTGAACATTTTGAACTCAGTTTTTTTTCTCTTTTATCAAACGCACGGGGAATCACTGCGCGTTTTTTAATGTAGGCATGAGTCGTTTTGGGTACATTGGTAATGTTCTTGAATGGGGCTCCTCCCCCCTATTGGATGTACTTCATGCTTGCACTTTGGATAGTGCCGTATAAAAATGTTTTTCCCACTCAAAAAAAAAGAACATAGGGGATTTGGAGGGATTTAATTTTGAGTGTTTATTTCTCTATCCGTCCCAATTTGTTTGAGTCTTATTCTATTTATGGTTGTCTCAAAATAAGTCACATAACTCTAATTAGACTTAATTTTTTTTGATTTAAGCCTAAAATGCCCCAATGTATTTTATTAAGTGAAAATGGTGCTACATATAAAAAAGACAAAAAAAAAGGTAGATTAGTCAAGTTTCAAATGACCAGACAATTTATTAATTGATGTCTCCTTAAATATTGAGAGTTTCAAAATGTCTCAAACAAATCGGGACGGAGGGAGTAAAATATAAGAGGAAGGAAATGGATGGGGAAGAGGGAAAACTAAATAATAAGACCCACTACAATTTTAACAACTCAAACTCCTCTCAAAATAGGTCTGAAACGGAAGGAAATCATGATATTTTAGTATAATATACTTCATGATCTCCCATTTTCCTTTCGTTTCCGTCAAATTCAATCCAAACACCTTAAGTATATTTCACAATTTTTTATCGGTAGTGATACATGCACAACACATTTGTGCACAATATTTGCACAACACTAGATCCCACCATTGATTATGGTGGAATCTAAAACAATTCATGTGTCCCACACATTATTAATGGTGAGATCATATGTAGTGGCACATGTTGTGCACATATCATTTTCCATTTTTTATTCTCATTTCATATCATTTATTATGTCACAACGGTTGTGAACTTCCGGCAATAGCCTTTTTGTGATTTCGTGTCAAACATCTATTGGGCCGACGTAGGAACGCGGTATTAGGACAAGAGAAATCTCTACGTATCAGTATCACTACCCCATCTTTCACTAGGTGATGTCGGTCAGAGTACTCAACCCCTAATTTTCTGAACCCTAGGAAAGGATAACATAGACCACAAATACTATGACACGTGTTTCTCGTTCCTTTTTTCCTTTTTCTATATAATCAGTAGGACTAAAGAATTATTTTCCTAAACCAGTTAGCAACATTTATTTAGAAAAACAAAAGAATACCAATTTATCAGAAGATTTTTATTTGATTAACAATATGACATCATCAATGTCGATAAGCAAAAACATTTTCTGCAACATTTCTAATGCATTCCCTCCTGCTGCTTCCCCGCTTGCTCGTGCCAAAGTTTCCAGGGTTTGTTTTCCTTCCGACTCAAGACATTTTCAGGTATCTATTTTTAATTACTAACAATCATTTTTTATACTTTTTTTGTTGAGAAAACAATCATTATTAATTACTCCACAAAAAACAATCTTTATTAATTTATGGACTATTATTTGCAACACACATATTCTACTTGTACTCGTTTTATATGTGCAATATGCCAGAACCGACTTTGTGGGACCAATAATCGACTTGATGTGGTGCAAATAAAAGGGCACAACATATTACACATGAACAATATAAATGGGCAGCTATTATATCGTTTTAAATTACCATCTCTTAAACTTTGGGAGAAATGGTAATTAATTCAACACGGTATCAGTAACGAGGTTTTGTGTTCAAAGATCTCTGCAAATATTATTGCCACGTTTATATTATTTTCTGTGTTGGGCTTCTCACAACATTATATGTTGAACGCAGGATTTGAGTTAGGGGATGGGGAAGAGCAATAACCCGGATAAATGAAATGTTAACAAGGACAAATAAAATACTAACATATAGTGGATTTTTTTTCGGGTTTAGGGTTGTAGTTGTTGGAAAATTGATACTTTGGATTTGACGGAATAGTAAATCTCCAAGACACGCAAAGCGTTGTCTTTAAAGAGATGTTTTGTCTCACGTAATTTGTCACTTAGGGGTCAAACGAAAATCTCTCTCAAGATACAATGGAGGAGGTGTTTGATTCAAACAGTGGGTTGTTTGAATCAAACCCGAGGACACTCAATTACTTTAATATAGGCTCACACTTAATGAGACATAGGTCCCCATATTGCCTTAATACAGACTCACGCCTAATGAAACGTATCGAAATATCTAAAATATTAATTATATATCTTCACATTAACTTAAATATGGTAAGAGATGGTAATTCAACACTATTTGATTTAATATTATGGTTTAATCATTTTTATCTCAAAATATATATACTGTCAAATAGCGGTGAAATGATTTATGCCATCCAAAAACCCAACTAAGTGTAATGTTTCGAAACGAATCGTATCAAACTAGGGGTGTTCACGGTTCGGTACGGTTAATGGCCGTAACCGAAATCGAACCGAAAATTTCGGTTAATAGATATTCGAAACCGAAACCGAACCGTTTGCTTTAGGAAACCGAACCCGAGATACAATGAAGATGTTTGATTCAAACAGTGAGTTGTTTGAATCAAACCCGAGGACACTTAAAATTTTGTCTGATGACGCTTTTAAAACTGTGACAAAATCGTTTGCCTGTTGTGCCTCTTATAAACGGAAGGAATCTCATAAACGAAATGAGGTATTCCTACACGAAAGGTAAGGGTCATCGTCATTCGCATGTAGAGGTGCATCAGTTCGAAAAACATGTTTATGAATATGCGTGATTTCGAAAATGCATGAATCCCTTCATGAACTGATTCATGTTTTTCTTTTACAATAACATTAATCCGTACGGCAGCTCGAATGCAAACGACAATAAAAATATTTATTTATAAAAAAATATCTAACAGTAGTCGTTTTCCTTGTTTATACGTGTCCGCATATTGCTTTAATATAGGCTCACACCTAATGAGACGCAGGTCTGCAAATTGCCTTAATATGGGCTCACACCTAATGAAACATTGAAATATCTAAAATATTAATTATATATCTTCACATCAACTTAAATATGCTAAGAGATGATAATTCGACACTATTTGATTTAATATTATGGTTTAAACATTTTATTGCAAAATATATATATACTGTCAAATAGCGGTGAAATGATTTATATATGTCCTCCAAAAACCCAATTCATAAGTGTATTGTTTCCGAAAGAATCGTATCAAACATCCGGGCTAACATACGCCTTGGTGATTGAAGGCACAGCAAGCCAATGGTGTGAAAGAATCAGAGAGAAGGACATTGAACTTGAAGGTGAAAGCAGAAGAGAAGACGGCGGGAGCAACGGCCGATGAGTTCATCGGAAAAGCTAAAGAAAAAGCAGAAGAAGTGAAGGCGAATGTAAACGATTCCTTGGAGTCCTTGAAGGAAAAGACAGACACCTTATCTGGAGATGCAGGCGAAAAGGCAAATGAAGCTAAAGAGTTTCTTACAGATCAAGCCAAAGACTTGCAAGAAAAATCTAAGGAGAATGCAGATTGGATAGCGGGAAAGACTGATGAGGCCCAGAAAAATGTACAGGAATCAGGCAAATCTGTTGCGGATAAGACGGAAGAGTATGCTAAAGAGGTTAAAGAAAACACGGAAAAAGCTGCCGGAAGGGTGGGGGAGGCGGCAGGGGAGAGTACCGAGAAGCTGAAAGAGGCGGTGTCCGGTGGCTCTGATGGTAAACCATAGATTTAGTGGCGTTCTTAGCTAATGGACGCCTAATGCAAGTCAAAAGTGTATTTCGTCGGTATTGAAAATGGCATTGGCCACTGTATGACTATTGATTGTAATCGAAAGAATACGCAATATGTGATAAATCCAAATATTTTACTTTTTTTTAGTTTCAATTTTTTTTTTCATTAGCGTCTTAGAAAATAGTTATGGTGCATTAGTTATCATAATTCATCAAAAGGTGCATCGTATTCTCTACTTCTATCATTTTAATTCGTTTGCTAAGTCGATTTTCAACTTCATTCTTGTAATGTTTAAAAGCATCAAAAGTCTCATCTTTACTACGCAACAAGTATACGTAATCGTGCTATCATCGATAAAAGTAACAAAATACTTTTTAACATCTTTGGTTTGCACAACTTTTATATCACAAATATCCGTGTGAATCAAATCCAAAAGTTCTTTAAATCTTTCAACACTTGAAACGGTAACTTCGTCATTCAAGCTTCAACACACGTATGGCATTTTTATCAAATTGTAGTTTAGGCAACAAATCTAAATTCATTAATTTACGAACATATTTATAATTCACATGACCTTATCTACAATTCCATAAAAAGATGACTCAAGCATGTAAGCAGAAGTAGATATATTCTCATTACCACTTGCAATAGTGTTTACAGACTTTGTCGCAATGGTCTTAGGTACTACACCCATTACATTCAATTTAAACATACCATCAAGAACTAACATCTATCAACAAATAGTCCATTCTTACAAAGAGTAAATTTGGCAGATTCAAAAATCAACTTAAAACCATTGTTATCAAGAAGATATCCGAAGACAACGTTCTTGCGGATATCAGGCACGTGCAACACATTGTTCAATGTCAAGTGCTTGCCGGAAATCATCTTCAAAATGATCTTTCCCTGACCTTCAACCTTTGGTGTTGCGGAATTCTCCATGAATAACTTTTCCCCTTCCACCACTTGATAGTCGGAATACATGGCTTTGATAGCACAAACATGGGCCATAGCCCCAATGTCTACGAACCATTCTTGGTGATTTCTAGCCGTGTTGCATTCTGAATTCTGACACGACCGCTGACAGGTTCATCTCATTGACCCCATCAGTTACAATCTCAGTTGCATTAATCGGATTGTTCTGCCTTGACTTGCTACATTCAGCCCTCTTGTGTCCCGGCTTGCCACAATTGATACAAGTGTCTATGAAGCGCATGTCTTATTTCTTCTCATTCTTGCCTTGGAACTCGAAGTACCACCAGCAGTAAACTTTATTTTCTTTCCTTTGTTTGCACCCGAACTGGACTCACCATAAGTGCTTTGGATTGTCCAATGTGCCCTCATGTGTCAAGTTGTCGGATGTTCCCTTCATCACGTAGCTTTACTACCAACTTTTTCATTGTTATCTCCTTGTTCTTGCGCTTCAAATAATTCTTGAAATCTTTTCACGAAGACGGAAGGTTCCCTATTATCGCAGCAACTTGGAATGGTTCATTTATAATGGTTAGTTTATGACCAAACCTTCATCTTTGCACGGACCTAATCACCTGCAACTGTTCCATTTGGCTGACCACCGTTTTGGATTCCACCATTTTGTAATCCATAAACTTGTCCACAATATACTTCATTGTCCCATCACCTTCTGTCTTACACTTCATTTCAAGAGTCTGCCACAATTCTTTAGCACTTTTGCACATACGTATAGTAAACAATATCTAAAGTATTTTCAAGACAGTTGAGGATATAATTTTTGCATAAGAAATCAGAATGTTTCCATGCATCCAATGATGTCACGGTAACATTGTAATTTCCTCTTGCGCCGCAAAAGGATCTTCAGTCAACCATCGAGCCAAACTCAAAGCTGTCAGATAAAACAGCATCTTCTAATTCCACCTCTTGAAGTTCTGCCCATTGAACTTCTCCGATTTTTCATGGTGAGATGAACTGGTTCCTTGCACTGGCGCAACAACTGGTTGCACAACAGATGATACTGGAACGCTTGACAAAAGAGTTGATTCAGATGTTCCTTCCATTTATGTTTCAACACAGAAGTTCAACAATTACAAGTTTGTAACACAAACTTTCAAGAATGGTATTAACAAATTTGAAGCTTGCGTAAAACAATTAAAGTGTTTAACAAACACTAACTTTGCAAATTTCCAGAAATCAAACCATTTGTTGCATGAAAAAACTTTGTTTCACAAACAGATGTTGTCACACCTTATGTGTGACAAATGTTGATTTTGTATAAAGTATACTTATTAAATACAAAAATCGTCGTACCCTGGTGTGACAGAGGCTTATTTTTGAATGCAGGGGCGTATCTATGGATATTAATGGTTTATTGGATGCAGGGGCGTATCTATGGTACGTATAGCTGGGGTGGTCTCAAGACCGCCCAAAATTTGAAAATCTTTTTATTATACTATTAGTATTTATATATATATATATACACACACACATCAAAATAGATACAACGCGTCATACACATTGTTTTAATTTTCTTGAAGGTATAACATTACCCTGTTTTTAATTTATTTTACTATTATTAAAGTTTAAAGTATCCTTGTGAAAGATATCCATGCCATAAACTATAACAAGTGTACGTCTAGTTTGTATCAAAACAACACCTTACATGTATGCAGGTTCACCTTGGACCATTCTCAATCATTACTCCCTCATTTTCTTATCAACAAAAAAAAATAGCTAGTATTTGCATCCCACTCATTCTACGGTTGCATTCCATTTACCGGTGCATCATACCGTTTTCACATAATCGATATTATGAAAGTCGATTCTGGAGTAAAAAAATTGACTTTCCCAAAGTCGATTTAGAATTGACTTTGTTGGAAGTCGGTTTTGACTCTAGAACCAACTTCCACAAGTTCGATTCTATTGTGCTGCACCGGTAAAGTAGGTGTTGTGCAAATAAAGGCCCGATAAAAATACCCTCATTTTTAATGTCCATCCTTTGAACCTTGAAAACCTGGATGATAAGGTAAGCTCCTTGATAAATCCAACAGCTAGACTATGGAGAGAAGAAATTATTTGGTGCAATTTTAATGCCTTTGAAGCGGAAAAGATACTTTCTATCCCTCTATCAACTCGGCGAAAAGAGGATTCTCTTATTTGGCATTACTCAAAAAATGGCTTGTACTCGGTTTGAACAGGTTATCATCTAGCTCACAAATTGAAAAAAGATGCAAATGAAGAAGATGTTGCAACTAGTTCTGTGTCATCGAAGAAATTTTGGACAAGTCTTTGGAGCTTGAAAGTGCGTCCTCGCATTGTTCACTTTGTGTGGAAAATGATTCACAATGCCCTACCAACCGAGGAAGGTTTAGCCAAACGAGGATTGAGCAACGGATTTTGTAAAATTTGTAAAAAAAAAAACTAAAGAAACGACATGGCACATGCTTTTTGAATGTTCTATCCCAAGAGTTGTTTGGAAGGTTGTACCAGAAGGAAGCTATTGGATGCAACTGCGAGTCTCTTCGATGGCTGATTTTTTGGATGTATTGCTACTTAAGGAGAACGCATTAGGGGTAGCTACAACAATATGTATCTTATGGTGTATATGGAAGAGTAGACGCACATATATTTTTGAAGGAGATGAAGTCTATGTCTTGTCCTTAGTACGCTTAACTGAATCAAATGCAACGTAGTATTTTGACGCCATCAACAATTCTGCAAATCATTCTAGAACTGTGAATTATCAGCAAGTGTGGGAGCCTCCAACAAATGAGGAAGTTAAGTTCAATGATGATGCGGCTTTTAATGAGAATATAGCGGCTATTGGAGGTTTGGTGCGAGATAGCAATAGAAATATTCTAAAATCTTTTTCGAGGAAATTCGAAGGAAAATTTGACGTGGTCATCGGGGAAGCTTTAGCAATATACCATGCAATATACCATGCAATATTCCTAGCAATTCAATGGGGCTACTTCAAGGTGATTTTTGAATCAGACTCTCTCACTGTCTGTCAGAAACTCAATTCTGAAAAGCAAGATTTATCAGACTTTGACAGCATTGTGGAAGATTGTCGCACTTTTTTTAATCTTGTTTCTCTTCTTTTAAATTTTCGTTCTTAAGCATAAAGGAAATCGTCCTACACATTTGGTAGCCAAAAATGGTATAGAGCTTGTCGGAAGTATCTTTTGAGGTTCATCGCCCCCTCATAATGTAATTCTCGCTAGTTTGGCGGACAAAGCTTAATGAAATGTCTTTTCCTCTAAAAAAAAACCTGATTTTTCATCTAATAACACACTCATGTACATTAATCATCCTCCCTAGATTATGTGACTATGCTCTCTTTTAACTCTTTTTGGTTGTCTTTCCGTAAAAAGTCATCTTATCTGAATGGTAAAATGCATGTTTTTTTAAAACTTTTCAGCAATTTAATGGCATAAATGGAAGACTAATAACATGATGTTGTTGCTGGATATACATAAACCCGAATCCGGATCCGATCCACAATTGGATCGTCAGATCTGATTCACAGCACCGATCGAGACACTCGATCATACACAACGGAAGCTACGAATAAATTCGCATGCAATAATACCACGATTCGATTAGCATAAATAATTAATAACTACAAGAAATTTGAAGATTTACCTTATATAAGAGGAATAGTAAATCGACATAGAGGGAGAAGCCGTGATCTTCCGGATTGTATCTCCAAGCGACGACTGGTGGACGTCGATCCTCGCCGTAAAACCTCCTCGAATATGCACAAGAAAAACGCTAGGTTTTTCTCCTCTTAATGACTAAGGCAAGAACTCTCTTTTTATAGGAAAATAACTAGTAAAGTGAGAGTTATCATTTTCACACCACAATTACCTATTCCCATAAGGAAAAGATATTTGCCAAAAGATAAGAGATAATTCCCAAAAAATCAATTTTTTTTCTATTAATTATCCAACAAATAAATAATTAATTAATTACATAAGTGACATAATCTAGAAAAATTTCTTTTCCTAAATTTATCCACATGAGGCGCCATACATGTCATTATTTTTAATAGAAATGTCTTTTCTATTTTACATATTATTTACCAAATAAATAATATTGCATATTCATTAAATAGACCAACTATTTAATTTATTTTCGAGTTCCATAAAACGAGAAAAACACTCATGCGTGTTAGAGCAAACCCTTAACCATTGGACTATAACAAGTAAATGCAATAAATTAAATAAAATATTTATCGAACAAAATATTTCTACTTAATTCATTAATTCCGGAATTACGCCACAATAAATCTGAAACTAAACTCTATCGATTATAGATATAACTTATTCTCAAAACGTCGAGTCGAGTCGATAAGTGTCCATTGATATAATCATTACATATAAACTAACCCTCCATAGACTATCCGTAATGAAGCAGGATTATTTCCATAAACCTTCTTCAATACATCTTATCCTTATTTACCACTAACCCACTAGTGACCAATTAGTTCATAACCAATACGAACTCCGCGGATCGATCAGTTTCTAGGTTCAACAAATAAGTGGATTGTCTTTCTACTTCCGTGGGAAGGAATGATTCCATATCTCAGGTAGACACACTTCTCACTCATTCCGCATATAGTGCTTACGTGAAAGTGATTCGGACCGCGCCTCTTAGCGATCCTTAACGAACACATCAAACCCTATCCTCGAAACCGGTAGGAGTATGCAATCACTTGAGATTAAGGTTAATCCATATATGATCATCTTGTGATTTAATAAGATTTCTCAATCACGGAATTATATGAGAAACTCGATTAAATCGGTCCAAATCCTATATACGACTCTCATCATATATAAATGCCCCACTTAGACAACCAATGTCGACGGTCCGGATAAGGCAGGCCGCACCATAAAGTGTTTCAGCCGCGTTAATGGTGGTTTAATCAATAGACCTCATACTATGATTAACTTCACCACGGACCAACATTTCAAGTGTATCACCATAATCTTAATCCTCATGTGTGACACAAACTAAGTTATATGGCTACATATGATACGACTTGGGGTTTTAAAGATGTAAGATTCTTATAAGCACGAAGCAAATAATAAGATGAGAATAAATCTGTCATTTATCAATTATAAAAACAATTATATAAATTGTCTTTCGGGCGCAATTTCCAACAGTTGTTGTGCTTCTTTTTTGAACATCAAGTAGGATTTGTATTATAGGAATACGTCTTCACTATTACAAAAACAAAAACAAAACATCAGCAGTCAAACATCTTCCTTTGATGTTTCTTTCTTTTAATTCTGAACATGGTTCCCCCTTGTTTTTATCTCTATAATGTTACTGATGTTTCACGAGGCCGTCAGGAAGACAACCAGAATGTGAAAAAAGCACCCGAAAACGACGACATTTAGTTGCCATGGGAGGAAAATATTGTGTTTCTTTAAACTAAAATGAATTAGAATCATTAACGAATTTATCTTGCATACATATGAGGAACTGAAAACTAATCTTGTCAATCTTCAATACAAGATTTCAAACTGTGCACAGCAAATTTTCAAGCATATCAACCAGAAAAGAAACAAGCCCCAAAAAAGTGAACAGCAAATTTTCAAGCATATCAGCAAGAAAAGAAAGTAGTTAAACAAGCAAACAAAGATGTATAACTATAAAGAAGCTATTTTTTATACACTATTTTTTTATACATATATTTTTATGCAGAATAATAGAATCATCCAACATAACAAAACTAAGTTGTTAATGGTCATCAATCAAGTGCAGTTCAACCCATAGCATAACACACAATTCCATCATAACACAAGAAACACGACAATCAGAGATAGATGATAATTGTAGTTTTTGCATGTATATTACAAAATGAGAAGGAATTGCATCCAACAATACCAACTGCAATCTATATTCTAACCTCACATTAGTCACAGAGCAAAATGGACAATCATACAAGAAACTTGAGAAAGAAAAACCAATTACCCAATTGTCTATTGGAATTTAGGCTTGGGCGTTGAAGATGTATTAGAATGAGGACCAAGCTTTTGAATCCAGTGATGAAGCCCCTTCTTATGCTCTTCATATGTTGGATTCGAAGCCAGATTCAATGTTCCATCACAAGTAAGGGAAATCTCGAACTGTTCTAATACCTTCACAATCTGCCAAAACTCGGGTCTTTTATCTGGTTGTGAACTCCAACACTGTTCAATTAAAGCTTTCATGGCGGAGGGACAGCGCAACGGAATAGTTGGCCTCAAATTCTGGAAAGAAGCCATATCATTTAATTATTTTTTCGAGTAACAATTTATTGAGTTTATCATTTATTTGGAAAGCAAAAGAAAAGACATATTGACAAACAAACTTTAACAACTTGAGCACTCACAAAAGAATCAAGACGACAAACAAACAAACCCGATTTGATAACAAGTTGTCATTTCAAAATAAGAGTTTTACCTTATTGACTACGGCAAAGGCAGCCTGAATAGGAGTCATATCCTCGTAGGGAATAGTCCCAGCCACCATTTCCCACAAGATTAGTCCAAAGCCATAAACGTCGACTTTTCGTCCATAAGATTTGCGTTTAATCATTTCAGGTGCCATCCAACGGTATGTACCAGGGTCATCGACAACCAGATCACAATGTTGTTCCTCACAAGCGATTCCAAAATCAGCAACTTTCAGGTGAAAATCTTCACAGATAAGAATATTTTCAGGTTTGAGGTCCCTATGGATAATCCCTTGGGAATGAATATATGCCATTCCCCGAGCAATATCCAATGCCATTGCTACTAATTTTGATGAGGGAAGAAATTTTTGTTCAAAAGGATTCTGCTCGAGCTTGTGTAGGAATGATCTCAACGAGCCCTCACGTAGATATTCTGTCACAACGCAAAAAAAACGTCATGGCTTTCTGCATGCTGCTACAAACTGCATCATAATATGATTTTCAACCCTTTTATTACATTGATCGTAAATACCAAAAATATGACTTGTAATAACAATCAATGGTCTGTCATTAACAATTTCAAATATGATGCTTATGAGTTGTATGTTTGTTTCATTCATTAATATGAATTTGCAAATTCAAGCAGTAAAAGCAACAAACATAAGCACCATTATATAGCTAACTATTTGGCCGTAATACATAACTCTCAAAGAAAACAGAGTACAGACCTTTATTATATTTGAATGATGAAGATGGGACAACAGAGTAACTTCTGTGTTGAACTGCTTCTCTAACCGAGCAGCAAGATCTCCTTTTTCGTCATCATCTGGGACTTTAGTTATCTTTACAGCAACAGGTTCATCGTTATAAACTCCATGGTAGAGCTGGCTATGAGCTCCATGAGCAAATCTTACCCCAAGAAACAATTTTGATAGATCAACCATATGCTCGTCAACCGTTTCTACTGAGGTAACCCTTCCTCCTCCATGATCAAAATATTTGGCCCAAGCCGAATCCTTCCTGCTGATGATTTTATCAGGGAACTTACTTGATAAGTCCCTAACAGGACTCATGTTTGTTGGAGACTTTGAACCAGGTGAACTGAAACCATGTCCCTTATGCTGACGGACATCTTTCTTGTGGAACAACTTGCTCACAATTCCTTTTTCGGGTTCTTTTCCGCGAGGATGTGGGGTAGAGAATCTCTTCTGTGTATTCTTAGCTTCCTTTAAAGCACCAGAGAGCTTTGTCTCTAGAATAGGTGACACGGCCCTCTGCTTGTTTGTTGTGGGATTACGTTGAAGTTTCGAAACAACAATCGGTTCTTGCTTGGGATTAACTATAGTCCTTGCAGGCCTTGATTTAGCACCTGCAACAAGAGGTTCCTTGTAGTGGGTGGTCAGAGGAACAGAGCTCACAGAAACAAGAGGTTCCTTGTAGTGGGTGGTCAGAGGAACAGAGCCCAATCTTGTTGGATCTAATCTATGACAAATTGTGTGAGAAAATTTCGTCCGCCGAATCCAAGAACTAGCCTCTTCCTCCATTCTAAATGACTAGAAAACCTGATATCCAACACTCAATGCAGCCTTCTCTTTTATGTGATTTACAAAGTCCCATGAACAGAATTCTCTCGAATCCATCAACTCATAAGAAGTGAAGGAAATTATACTTCTATCATAATATCCCAAATACCTTCAAAGAAATGAAGGGGAGATCAAAACAAAAAGTAAAACACTCCAATATATTTGAACCACCACCAGAAATCAAATACCCAAAGCATCAACTCTCAATTCATTAATTGCAGCAGGATTTCAAATACATCTGGAGAAAATATCCAAAGGAGAAATCTAAACATCCAATAGTTGTCATCTCAACCAAAATAGCCCTTTTGGTAAGATTACATCTCTTTTCAATAAAAGCAGCTCTTTTACATTTAAAGTCAAATTGCACCATCCTTCAAAAGCCTGGAAGAAATCTACCACACCAGGGAAGGAAAAATCAATAAAGCACAAGCCAATACGCAAATAAAAACAATGAAAATAAAAGAAAAAACTAAAAGGTAAAGTCAATTGCTTGAAAATAAAGAAAACCCTTCAAGAGAACGAATGATTAATCAAAGACAAATATTACAACCGAAAAAAAATAGAACTTGTTCTCAACGCAATTACAGCCCTTTACATAAACAAACGATTTAAAGTCCAATAATTGCTCACCAAAAGCTTTCAAAATGGATTATTCAGCATATTCTTCACAGGTCCCTTCCCCCTCTGGTTTCTCTTTCTTTGATCATAAATCAAAAAAATAACGCAGAAATAGATAGGATACGTGTAAATCTACGTAGCACAAGTGCTGGGGAGCTGCATTATTCAAAGGAAAAAAAACTAGGGGAGGGGACCCGGTAGTGGTGGGCGGTGACGGGTCGTAGGCTGACCCCACCTTCTAGAAGTCAAATAAAAAAAAGGGAAGGATGAGAAAAGACAGATCAATTTGAACGGAATAAAAAATTTATTGCACCGTCTCATGTGAGCCCTTAGTTTTCCGGAAATTTTAGGTTTGAGATTTTTCGGCTGAGTTTTATTCCTTTTGGTTCCTTTTAAGTTTGAGTTCGAGTCGAGCTATTCGAATAATTAATTGAATAAAAATCGAGTTTTAAAATATGATAAGCAAAGTAGCTTGCAAATAAAATATTTTTTAGCAACTCGCAAGTAAATCGAGGTAAATTAAAAATTATTTATATTTGTATAAAACATGAATAATTATATTTTTAATATATCATATAATTATTCAAGTCTCGATCATGCAATATTTTTATAAGAATTAAATGAATTGTAAAACAATAAACGAACTTCCAAGCCAAATCGAGTTATATCGTCTATTGAACAAGTCGATAGAACTTGAAACGTAATGAAATCCAATTTAAAACTACGTTAAACAATGCATAAAATGTATGTCTACTTACTATATCAGTTTGTCTTGTACGTACTTGTTCAATTACATTACTTACTTGTCATAACCACGTTTTGTCTTATCTTTCATGTTCGTGTTCCTTACATAGCACCAAAATACTTAGTTTGAGGGCACGGTGTATACTACGGCCAGTATGACTAAATATACCTCTAACTTGAGACTTTGAACAATACCCATGATACTCTTATAACACCGCCTTAAGAACGGTGGCTAATATAACTAGTCACACGTCCAACACATGGCTTTGAATAATACACATGGTACTGTGTACAAATTGTTGCTAAGTATATTTAGGCAAACTCATAACGCATGTAAACCACATAAATTCATGTTAAACTACATATATAACTTACGTGAGCGTATAAATGCCATATCAACACTGAACTACCATCATATCTCCCATACTCGTACGAAAACAAAATACAAAAACCTTTGAGACACCAAATAACTTACTGAAAACATAGTTTACATCACGTAACATACCCAAAACTAACTCGAACTCACCCATTCGCTTTCTGGGTGAAGGGCCGGAAAAACGGCCCAGACTCTATCTACAGAGCCACTTTCAATCCTCACAGGTACCCGGTACATATTCTAACACATAGTTATCTTCAATTTAAATGTAGTATAACATGGAAACAATGCCGTGAACATCTTAAAACATGAATTTTAAATAAAACGCGCGATTTTTGATAAAAGAATTCATTACCTTGTAAACGTAATGAAACCAAAAGCCAAACGGAGAATGAACCACGATTAGCTCCCAACTCTTGCGAATCTACGAATAAACGGAAAAACCTTAACGTGAAAACTACGAATTCCAACTAAAACAAGATTAAAGTATGAATTACACGAAGAACTATGATGTTTACCTTCACGAGACGAAACCACACTTGAAATCGCTTGCAAAACTCAAATCGCATCGAAATCCGCATTGGACTGCAGAATACCTAAAATCAACCAGATCGCTCCGTAAACCAAGTCATGGGCGCTTACCCAAGTGTTCGTATGGGACATTAGGCGAGGAAAAGACAAAAACTCTAAAAACGCGAAATCTGATAAGTCTAGTATTATATGATGCTCTTTTAATAGCCTTTTTCCCACGATATGTCGGTTTTCCACCAACTTAAAGGAAAAGAAAACATAAAATGAAAGAAAAGTAAAACTAATTTCGGATGGACAAAAACACCCTTATTAGAAAGTGAGGATTTTACAAAACCAACAAACAACAAGACAAATGTCATATAATATATGTATAAAATAAAAGTGCGACACCGGATCGTAATAGAGAAAACGTATGGATTAGTAAAAGAGATAAATACGAATAAACGGAGATTACCTCAAATATATATATTTATTATCAAAATTCAACTGCTTAACAACGTTCACAAGCCAGACTTATATAGCTTATTAAAGAAAATAAAACATACTTAAGATAGTCCCAATCAAAATTTAATGGGCATCACATGATCACCACCACAGACTGACAGCCTCATATGTAACACAAATGTCACATGTTCAAATGACTCTTCAACCATTGGAGTCATAGTTTGTGATCATTAATGAACAAATCAACACACGTTGTCCCAACGCATTATGGGTCACCTTGATGTTGAATCACTTGAGCTCACAGCCATTCAACAAACCCTCTTCGTTTCTTCCTCGTTAGGCGTTAGATCATTGGTGACTGAAACTGACTCCTTGTAGTGCATCCAGCGCTTATAAGCTCCCATAAACGACTCATATTCACTTGGTTGTCTAGTTGCTGTCTTTCTAAGCATTGATAAAGCCTTTTGTTCTTTATCTTCTTTTATTAAGCTCACTAACAATGGGTCAGCCCATTTATTAGCACAAGCAAACATATATGCGAAGGGTCTAGTTATTTAAGGATTTACCCCGCCCCTAAAGTTGTTAAAGCTTGCAATGCCGATTTCGCCTAATAAAATTGTTCTTACCCTTCAATAAAAAATTAAAGGCAAGAATATTGGGCTTAAATTATCGACAAGTGCATGAATATAAATTCGAATCGTGTTGAAGTACATGACACAAAGACAACAACAACTGAACTCAATATAAAGCGACTAGTTCATTGAGACATATAGTCGAACACATAGCATAGCAAAAGTAGTTGAAATGTTGTAGTTAGTTGTAACCGTCCTAACTAATTCAGTTATGTAAATTAACTGCATCTTAACTCTATATAAGAAGAGATGCAGGTCTTGTAAACACAACTTTCAGTTTTATTAATGAAATTACAATCTTCTTCTTCTTCCACAGTTTATCCAATTTTCCCGCCTAATTCTGTTTTTGAATTCTTGGATTGAGAATCATGAAATTCATCATGGTATCAGAGCGTATTGCTTGATTCTCGATCTTTGGTTATGTTCTTAGTTCTGCAGCTTCTTGTGATTGCAGTTTCTTGTGATTATTGTTTCCAGAAATTCTGGTAATTCTTCCGCCTGCGTTTTTTGGTTGTTTCAATGGACAATCAAGCTGTTGTTCCTGCGGATTTGATTCTTCATCCGAGTGAAAGTCCAGCTTTCGTCTTGGTCCAACCCGTTCTTGATGAACACAATTATCAGAGTTGGAAGGTTGCTGTGCTAAATGCTTTGTCATCCAAAAATAAAATAGGATTTGTTGATGGTACGATTCCGACTCCTCCTTCTGGTGATCCTCATTTGCCGCTATGGAGACAAAATAACAACATGATTAAGGATTGGTTAGCCAATTCAGTTTCGAAGCATATTGCTCAGAGTTTTATGTACCGTCTTACAGCAAAGGAAATCTGGGATGATCTAGAGGATCGATATGGAGGTGGAGACTTTGATCGTTTATCAGATTTAATGGATGATATACATAATATGAAACAGGGTGATCTTTCTGTCTCTGAGTATTTTTCCAAACTCAAGATTCTGTGGGGTCAACTGATAGGTTTGACTCCTGCTCCAATTTGTAATTGTGGTCAGCAGTGGTACAAGGATCACAATGACAGGCATCATGTGATCAGATTTTTGAAAGGTTTAAACGATAATTTTGCTACTATGAAGTCTCAGGTATTAATGATCTCTCCCTTTCCTTCTATCAAGAATGTTTTCTCTATGGCCTTAAAACAAGAGAGACAACAGAATTATGGAGGTATAGGTCATAATTCTAGTTCTGTTAACATTCTTGATGCATCACATTCTAGGAATATGGCTAAGAATGCTTTAATGGCTAACAACCAAGAACAGAATCAGACTGTAAATGCAAATTTTAGAAAGAGCTACAACATTGGCAACAAGAAGCCCCAATGTACACATTGTGGTATGGTTGGTCATACGGTGGATAGGTGCTATAAGAAGCATGGATTTCCCCCAAATTTTAGAGGAGAGGTAGAGGCAGATCTGTGACTGCCAACAACGTCACTGTAACTTCTGAAGGTGATTCTATTGGTCAAGACTCTCAAGATGT
Organism: Gentiana macrophylla; assembly: GCA_026214975.1. Lineage (NCBI taxonomy): Eukaryota > Viridiplantae > Streptophyta > Magnoliopsida > Gentianales > Gentianaceae > Gentiana > Gentiana macrophylla. The sequence goes on from CM047806.1 coordinate 28,511,684, forward strand.
AGCTGTGGATCCTAGAGCTCCAGTGACTCAGGAACAATTCCAACAGATCCTTAACATCTTGTAAGCAAGCTCTCAGAATACCAGTATGACAGGGCCTAGTGCAATCAATTCAGCTGTTCTTACAACAAACTTTGGAACTTCTGATTCAGGTTTTTCTAAAACTTATAATTGTTTTGAGTGGATAGTAGATTCAGGTGCTATTGATCATATTATCTTTAACAAAGCATTATTCACTCATTGTGAAGTTGTTAATAACATGATTGTTAGTTTGCCTAATGGTAGAGACATTAAAATTTCTCATATTGGCCAAGTCAAGGTCAATGATGATCTTATACTGGATAATGTGTTGTGTGTGCCAGAGTTTCATTTTAATCTCATGTCCATTAGCAAGCTGATTAGATCTAGAGCTTATAATGTTAAGTTTTTTATGGATTCTTGTGTGGTTCAGGATATGATAACACTCAAGAATATTGGTTTAGCTGAACTTAACAGAGGATTATACATTCTTAAAGCTGATAGATCATGTTATTCTTTTTCTGTTACTGTTGTTGCTGCTTCTAATAAAGTTGTAGATAGTCCTGGCATATTATGGCACTACAGAATGGGTCATGCTAGTGATCAAAGGTTAAAGGCTATCAGTAGAGACTTTAATCAAGTTCAATTACCAGAAGGACACATTTGTGAGATTTGTCCTTTGGCAAAACAGACAAGGCTTTCCTTTCCTTTAAGTACTACTGCTTCTATAGCATGTTTTGATTTGATTCACATGGACATCTGGGGTCCATACAAGATCATAGGTGTACATGGTCATAGATTTTTCTTAACAATTGTAGATGACTATAGTCGATTTTTTTGGGTATACATGTTAAAATCAAAGGGAGAGGTCAGAGGTCTTGTTCAGCAATTCTGTAATCTTGTAAATACACAGTTTAATAAAGTTGTGAAATTTTTATGATTTGAGAATGGTTTGGAATTTGATTTGCCTGTTTATTATGCTGAAAAGGGAATTATGCACCAGACCTCAGTGGTTAAAACACCCCAACAAAATGGGGTGGTTGAAAGAAAACATCAACACATCTTGAATGTTGCTAGAAGTTTAAGATTCCAGTCTGGTTTACCCTTAGTTTCTCGGTCATATTTCATCTTGCATGTCAGTAAACCTTATTAATCGACTCTACACCATTGTTACAGAGGAAAGAACTCCTATGAAATGCTATATGGTTCTAAACCTGATTATAACAACATTAAAGTGTTTGGTTGTCTTACTTATGCTTCAAATTTGCATCATGATAACAACAAATTTGTAGCAAGAGGTATAAAATCTGTGCATTTGGGCAGTGTACCAAATGTCAAAGGTTTCTATCTTCTTAATCTTCACACAAAACAAATTTTTGTTGCAAGGGATGTTATCTTTCATGAGCTGCATTTTCCATCTGAATATAAAGCACTTCGTAATATCAATACTTTACCTTTACCTGTGCCATTTGATCAATGTATATCCACACTAGACTCATTATCTGCACAACCAAATGGTCATTCAGACATACATGAGCCTAATGCTCATGATCACTTACAAGATGATCCTGATCCTATTATACAGGATGCTATCAATGACCAATTTCCTATTGATAACATTGAACATCTTGAACAAGTAAATGAAATTGTACATGATTCATCTAGCACAGAATCCAATGTGAGAAAATCCTCAAGAAATAGAGGAGTACCACTATATCTTAAGGATTGTGTTTGCATCAATGTTAACACTCATATGTCTCCTCACAGTCTTGCACATGTTGACACTTTGAATCATTTATCTACTACTTACAAACATTATGTTCTCAGTTCCAAGATTCTAACAGAACCAAAGTCATATAAAGAAGCTGTTCAACATAAGGAATGGAGGGAGGCCATGGATAGGGAGATAAAAGCATTCCAACAGACAAAAACATGAAATATAGTTGCTTTACCTCCAGGAAAACAACCCATTGGTTGCAAATGGGTGTACAGAATCAAAAGAAAATCTGATGGAACAATTGAAAGATTCAAAGCTAGGCTAGTGGCTAAGGGATATACACAACAATTGGGATTAGACTACTTGGATACATTCTCACCAGTAGCCAAATTAACAACTGTTAAGACATTATTAGCCATTGCAGCAAACAAAGGATGGAATCTCCACCAACTTGATGTCAACAATGCTTTCTTGCATGGAGATTTGACAGAAGAAGTATACATGAAAGTTCCAGAAGGATTCCAATCAGAACCAGGCCTTGTATGCAAGTTACAAAAATCTTTATATGGACTAAAGCAAGCTAGTAGGCAATGGAATATAAAGTTAACACAAGCCCTGCTTGAGAGGGGGTTTAGGCAATCCAAACAGGACTATAGTCTATTCATAAAAGGATCTGATGATCACTTTGTGGCAGTTTTGGTATATGTTGATGATGTGATAGTGACTAGTCCTGACATGAATGAAATCAAAAACTTAAAAGGTTTTCTGAATGACAGATTTGGAATCAAGGATCTAGGAGAACTTAAATACTTTCTAGGACTTAAAGTTGCAAGATCAAAGAAGGGCATTACATTATCTCAAAAAATTAGAGATGTTGTTGAAGGGTATTAAAATAGATGGTTTTAGTCATAAAGATGAAGAGGAAATGAATGCAAAAGCTCAAATACAAAAAGCAGAGTTCACAGTTAATGAAACATTGCCAAATATAAACAAATGAATATCTGCAACGGATGATGTTGTAGTGACCGGTGTGCTAGGTGTTGATAAAATGGAAGATAAAAAAAGCTACTTATTGTTTTAGTGTTCCATTTTTCTGTGTACTTCATTCTGGATAATTGATGCAGTGACATTAATGTCATTTGCAATTAGAGAATTGATGCAGTGACATTGATGTCACTCCATATACAATTTGATACACACTTTGTAAAATAAGTGTAGTGTCATTCACATTAGGAGTGTAATATAGCCGAGTCGAGTCGATACTCCCTAGGGATCGAGCTCGAATAAAAACGTTTGGGCTCGATCGAGCCATAAAAAGGAATGATCGAACTCGAAGCGCTAACTACTCGATACATCTTAACTCAACCCGTAAGCATCGGAGGTGGTCACTGCATCTGGATGGTCACTTCATCACGAAGTCACTTCATATCGATGTCTCTGCATCGTGGTGTCTCTGCATCAGGGGTGGTCTCTGTATCGCGGTGTCTCTGAATTGGGGATGGCCACTGCATTGCGATGGTCAATGGATCGGGGGTGGTCAATGCATCGCGGTGGTCAATGCATCGCAATGGTCACTGCATCGGAGGGGGACACAACATCAAGATGGTCACTACATCGCGGTGGTCAATGAATCGCGGTGGTCAATGCATGGGGTGGTCACTGCATCGCGGTGGTGAATGCATCGTAGTGTCTCTGCATCGCAGCGTCTCTGCATCAGGGGTGTCCACTGCATCGCGGTGGTCAATGGATCTGGGGTGGTCAATGCATTGTGGTGGTCAATGCATCACGATGGTCACTGCATCGGGATGGTCACTGCATCGCAGTGGTCAATGCATCGCGGTGGTCAATGTATCACGGTGGTCAATGCATTGGGGTGGTCATTGCATCGCGGTGGTCAATGCGTCGTGGTGTCACTGCATCGGGTAGTGGCGGAGCCAGAATATTTTTTAGCGGGGTCCGTAAATATTTAACACACTAAAATGTAAAGTATTTTTATTTTTAGCGGGGTCCATGGACCCCTTTAGTAACACGTAGATCCGCCCCTGGCATCGGGGGTGGTCACTGCATCGGAGTGGTCATTACATCGCGGTGGTCACTACATCAGGATGGTAATTGCATCGGATTGGTCACTGCATTGCGGTGGTCAATACATCACGGTGTTCAATGCATTGCGGTGTCTCTGCATCGCAGGTGGTCACTGCATCGCGATGTCTCTACATTGGGGTGGTCACTGCATCGCGCTGGCCACTACATTGCGGTGTCAATGCATCGGGGGTGGTCAATGCATCTCGGTGTCTCTGCATCGGGGGTGGTCACTACATCGCGGTGTCTCTGCCTCGTGGGTGGTGAATGCATCACGATGGCTACTGCATCGCGGTGTCAATGCATCAGGGTGGTCAATGCATCACGGTTGTTAGTGCATCGCGATGTCTCTGCATCGGGGGTGGTCACTACATCGCGGTGTCTCTGTATCGGGGGTGGTCACTGCATCACGGTGGTGAATGCATCGCGATGGCCACTTCATTGCGGGTGGTCAATGCATCGTGGTCGTTAGTGCATCGCGGTGTCACTTCATCGAGATGTCTCTGCATCACAGTAGTCAATACATCACGATGGTCACTCGAAGGTGGTCAGTGCATCGGGATGGTCACTGTATCGGAGGTGGTCAGTGCATCGGGATGATCACTGCATCACGGCGGTCAATGAATCGCGGTGGTGAATGCATTAGGGTGGTCACTGCATCACGGTGGTGAATGCATCGCGGCGTCTCTACATCGTGGTGTCTCTACAATGGGGTGGTCATCGCGATCGCGATGTCTCTGCATCGGGGGTGGTGAATGCATCGCGGTGGTGAATGCATCGCGGTTGTCAGTGCACCGCGGTGTCACTTCATCGAGGTGTCTCTGCATTGCGGCGTCTCTTCATCGCTGTGTCTCTGCATCGCGGCGTCTCTGCATCGCCGTGTCTCTGCATCGCGGCTTCTCTGCATTGCTTTGTCTCTGCATCGCGGTGGTGAATGCATGGCAAAGGCCACTGCATCGCGGTGTCAATGCATAGGGGGTGGTCAATGAATCGCGGTGGTCAATACATTGGGGTGGTCACTGCATCGTGGTGGTGAATCATCGCGATGGCCACTGCATCGCGGTGTTAATGCATCGTGATTGTCACTGCATCGCGGTGGACAATATATCGGGGGTGGTCACTGCATCGGGGTGGTCATTGCATCGCGGTGACTCTATATCGGGGTTGTATCTGCATCGCGGTGTTCACTGCATCACGGTAGTCAGTGCATCACGGTGCTCACTGCATTACGGTGGTCACTGCTTTGTGGTGGTCAATGAATCTAGGTGGTCACTACATTGCGGTGGTCGTTGCATCGCGATGGTCAATGAATTGTAGCGGTCACGGCAACGGGGTGGTCACTGCATCAAGGTGGTGAATGCATCGCGATGGCCACTGCATCGGGGTGGTCAATGCATTGCGTTGGTCAGTGCATTGAGGTGTCACTTCATCGCGGTATCACTTCATCGCGGTGTTTCTGCATCGTGGTGTCACTTAATCGCGTCGATTTTAATGAAGAAATTTTGATTTTCAGAAATCAAGTCGAAAAATATCAAATGAGATATCAGAATAAAAAAGACTAAAAATATTAATTATGGTGAAAAAATTACGATGATCGTAATTTTATATCAAAAGATATAACTGTTTGAAAGATTGATTAAAATAGGTTCCTTTTTAAGGAAAAATTAGTTTATAGTCCACTTTTTTCCCTTTAATTAAGTGTTAATCCAGCTTCAATTTTTTAGTTGCATTAAGGACAAATAAATTTCACGGGACGAATATACCCCTATATGAGCTTAAACGTTCCTTCCACCATTCTTAAATAAATTTGAGAAAAACTGTACAACAACATTAAAATAAAAAAAAAAAGGCAAACAATACTAGGTATCAAAGGCAAACAAAAATTTGGAGAAGAATGTGAAAAATCGAAAGAACAAAAAGAGCACACGACTCTGCTTGAAAGATTGGAATTCAAAGGCTATAAAATCACGAGTTCGATCTGTGATGTATCATCAAGAGATGAAAATCCAACGATGCAAAATGTTTCCACTTTCTTCAAAAACAACCTTAAAATCCTCGTCAATAACGCTGGATTCTCTATTTTCAAGCCGGTTTTGGAACATCTGAGCATGATTACGCTTCCACTTATGTCTACAAATCTTGAATCAAGCTTTCATTAAGCACCCATATTTTTCTACAAGGTCGAGTTCTTCAGTAGGACGGTTTGTGCGGTTGACTTCATTTGCTCGTAATAGAGTGATTAAATGTAATAGAGTTGAAGGAAGACGCCGGAACGGTGATGGTTGGGTGGTGAATTCTAAGTCGCCGGTGATGGTTTTGTTTGGTTGGAATAGTGATGAAAAAGTTGAGGACTCACATAAGAAGCAACCGCCAAAGGTTAGAATAGCTTTAGTTTAATATTTATCAATTTGTGTTAGTATGCTACTTTTGCTAAAAATTGAGTCAGAAAGTATGGGTGCTTTTTTTTGGTGTGCAACTTTTTCGATTACAGAATACAAGAAAATGGTGATGAAGTTATACAGGCCTTCATAAGCCTACTGCAACTCCTACAAAGAAGAAGAAACAAAGGCAGCTACGCAGATTATGGAATTCAAAGGCAGCGGCAAAATTGTCGAGTCTAGATACCTTGTTAAAGAAACCTGAGCCTCACGACGGAGGTAATTCACCGAACGAAAACGGTAATAGACATGCCTCTTCGGTTCGGATGATGAAAGAAACATGGGAACGATTGTTTAAGGCTTATGTCTGCTGCAAGAGAAAGCCGATTGGCATGGTGGCCTAATGTGATTAAACCCAAGAACAAGAAGAGGCCTAAAAGAAATGATCCTAAAGAAAAAGTAGTATCGAAACATGCTCCGAAAAGAAGTAAATATGAGTGCTTGAACTGTAAGAAGACATTCAGTTCATATCAAGGACTTGGGGGACATAGACCTTGGAACAAAAAATCGAAAGGAGAGTCATTTTGAGCCTGATCATCGATACTACGATCATCGATACTACACGATCATCGATACTTCGATATCGATACTCATCGATCTCAGTGTGCCTTAATGCAATAGATAGGCCTAGTTCATAGGCTTACTATGTGCCTTGGTGTGCTGAGGTTTTTGATCTACATTGTATCATCATGTAATAGATAGGCCTAGTTCATTGGCTTCCTGAACTGTAATTCATCACTTTGTGAATTCGGGCATGATAATTTAGTTCTTTGAACTTGAATATCCTTCTTATAATTTGGCTGATAGTTCAGACTGTTTCAAGTTTTAGACTTGTATTGTTCTTCTATGTATTTCCTTTTAGTCTGATGTACCTATTGTACTAAATCTATAGTCTGTTGTATTGATCTTCTATGTATTACCTTTTAGTTTGATGTACTTTTTATGCTTAATTCAAGTGATTAACTACTGAACCTACATGTTATAAACACCACACCTTAATCAAGTTATCTGTTAATGATTCTATCTCTTGTAAATTGTATCATATAAACCAATTTAACACGGTGTGTTAGTGTATCCGATTTTGCATTTGGAGAATGATCTTTATCTCTGATAAAGACCTTACAAAGAAATTCAGGTGATTAAATAGCTTTGATGATGGTAAATAGAGACTAAACAAGCGTAAATCTGCTTTTTTTTCTTTATTTTTCATGTTGTTAATCGATGTACATATTGTACTAAATCTATAGTTTGTTGTACTTGCTATTAATCTGCTGAGTTTTTAACGATGCCTGGTGGAATGTTCTCCTGCATATTCTTGTATAATCGATCATCGATCATCGATACTAATCGATCATCGATACTAATCGATATCGATATCGATACTACGATATCGATATCATGTTGTGTAAATCTTTGCGATTAAATTTGGCTTTCAAATACTACGTGAAAAGGTATCAAACGCGGTCTCAAAATGAAGATAAAAAATATGAGCTTTGGTGAAACAATTTTGATGATCGGTGTTCTAAATCAAAAGTTACTGATGCTTATAAGGAAAAAGCGTTCGGTTAATAAAAATATTTTTTTCGCTTTTCAAAATATACGCCGAAGTGTATCGATTTGGGCTCAAATTGAAGAGCAAAAAAAAACATGAATTTTGGTGAAAAATTTCATGATCGGAGTTGTAAATCAAAAGTTACGTTTGTTTGGAACAAGAAAAAAAAAAAAAAAAAAACCTAAGCAGCAAATGGAAGATTTAATACATATATGCTGTCCCTCTTTAATAAAAGGGTAATTTTGTCTGTCTGAAATTGTTTGTTCTTTTGCAACTAAAAAATAAGATGTCTCTATTTATTTATTTTGTGTCAAAAAGAACTTTTACTTTTTTATCTCTTTTTTTAATATATTTTTCAAATTTTCAGCTCCTTCCTTTAAATAAAAAAAAACAAGTTTCAGCGCTTTTGCTTTCTTCGGCCGGCTTTTTTTTTTAATTGAGGTTTATTTTTTTTAATTGAGGGTTGTTTGGTCTATGTTTTAATTTTGTATCTTTATAACCAAATAAGATTTCATAGTGTTCTATTTGTCTAATTAAGTTTAATATATATCATTTTGGACATTTGCCCCTAAAATTTATTGCGGGACCATATAAATATCAAACACACAACATTTCTTTTGATCATATTTCTAATTAAAAATAATTGGGATGGATGGGCTTAGCCCCCCTCCCCTTTGATAGGCCGGCTCCGCCCTCCGGCCCGCCGACCCGAACGTAGACCTGAGTGGACCCGCCGAGTATGGGTGAACTGGGGCCGGAGAAAGAGTATTCGGCTAGGCCCCAACACGAGACGTACTTGCTCTGGAGATGGGCTTTGATAACAGGCTCAATATGAGTAGAAGGGCGATAGATCCGCCAGAGATCTTTCTCCCCAACATCTGGAGAGTATGAACCGAAGACACAACCAGCCGGCTAGGGACATGCAACGACTGCTCAAGGATCCGCGCCGCCATTGCCTTATCGCGGCTAGGGGTGTACACGGATACGGATTATCCGAAAACCGAACCGAACCGAGGTCATTTGGTTTAATTCGGTTCGGTTAATAGTACTTTCGGTTCGGTTTCGGTTAGTACTATAGAAAACCGAATTTTTGGTTCGATTCACGGATAACTATATAAATTATCCGTGAATCGAACCAAAATCGAAATTTGAATAAAACCGAACGGTTAACCGAATTGAATAGAAAAATGTAACCGAAATGTCTATAATTAACTTGTATTACTAGTTTTTATAACCAAAATATAATAAGCGTTCATAAAAAATTGCATATAACCGAACCGATGTCCGAACAATTTTTAACCGAATTAAAAGTTCGAATAAAAACAAAATTGTTTATAACGGAATAGAATTGTTATTTCTATTTCAATTTTGATTAACGAACCGAACCAAACCGTATATTTTTCGTTCGGTTCAATTCGGTTTTCCGAACAAACGGTTCGGGCCGTATCGAATTTCAATTAACGAAAATTTCGGTTCGGTTTCGTAAGGTCATTAACCGCATCGAACCGAACCGAACCGTGTAATACACCACAATCGCGCCTGACTAGCCACCGCAGATTTAATTGTACTATGTCCTTAGTTGTAATTATGTTGAACTTAGTCGGTTCTCACCCAATAAATAGGGCTACATGTACAGTTCATAAACTAAGCTAAATATATGCAAAACAAGGCAAAACTCTACCCAATTTACTGTTCTTTCTTACTTAAGCATCACCACCACACTCACCTCCACACAACCATATAGCTCCACCGTGAGCCACCATCTTCACACTAATTTCATAGCCAGATATCCACCACAAATCCACCGCTGAACACACGTGATAATTTTGACGTTATCAGTTGGCTCCGCAACCGGGAAAATCAAGGTTCTCAGGTTGTTTCCGGCGTATGGCTCACCCACAATTTGTAGAATTTACGGCAGCCCTAGGAAAAGCTCCATCTTCTCCAGGCCACCCTCACGGTTTCTTCATCAAAAATCTCTCAGCTCTCACTTGCATGCGATCAAATCTCTAACTCAGCGCCGAAATTATCTCAAAACAAGGTAACCTCCCCGATTTCCTGTTCAGAATCACGAGTTTGCGTTTGAATCATCACCTCTGTCATGACTTTTGCACAAGGAAACTCGTCGGGGTTGGCATTGTACGTTTCCTGGCCGGAAACTTCATTTTAGATCTTTTGATTTATTGTTTGCAACTGTTCATCCAAGAAAAGGACTAAGGACACGTGAATCTGTTGAGTTTGCTCTTGAGAAATCGACACTCTTAGCATTTTCACGTTAAGAAAAAGAGTCAAGGTCACGCTTATTGTTTTAGCTATTGCTATACCGTTGTTTTGGTCGTTAGTCCTGTGTGCTCAAAGATTTTTGGGTGTTGGATCAAAATAGAGCTCGTGTTGTTGTGTGCTTGATGAGCGACAAATTGTCAATCATTATTATGACATTTTACCTTAATATTGATAACACTTTGAGCATTATTGTACCAATTCAAGTCATAATTACTAAGTTTTATCCAAATGTGTAAGTAGTATTATTATATAAATTATCGTATTTTTATAAGTTTTTTATAAGTTTTGTACCGGAGTATCGTGTCGGATTTACGTTTAGTGTTTTGGTAATTTATTGCAGGATTATACGTTTACCAAGATCCCAAGTGACGACACTTTTTAGAACCTAAAAACATATCTTTGAGGGATAGAAGAAGATGCCATAAGCTTACAAGTTCAAACGGATCAATTGTCCTAAGTGCTTCTACCGTAAAATATCTTCGACGGACATTTGACCCAACTTAAAGGCATTTTCTGGGGAAGAGTTCTTCATGAAAGTTTTAGATCTTCAAATGAGCTTTCCAACGCACTTTGAATCGCGTCAATCAGAGGTCTACAACTCATTTTACCAAATAGCTGATATTTTGACAGTTCGGCACGAACCGGAACAAACCGGCACGGGCCGGAATCTTCATCATTTCAAGCACATAGAGTCGACAAGAGAATCTGCTTTAGCACCGCACGCGCCGGGAAGGGGCCGCACGCGCGGTGTACTACCCCTCGCCTATAAATACTCCATCATTTGCGAGATGTTTGGAGTTGTACCAATATATATATACCTCTTACATATATATATATATATATATATATATATATATATATATATTATCTTTAGTTAGTTTCTAGTTACTCAAATACGAGAGAAGGCATTCTCACCGAAAAAATAATGTAGTATACGTATCGTTATAATACTTAGAAGACTTATCAAGGCTCGTTGTTGTTAGAAGAGTTGCTATTTCCGGAGAATACGCCTCGACTCTACAATTGTAATCTGCATTTTCTAATGTATTTATGTTTGTTGTTTATATTAGTATCTATATAATAGTTATAATGATATTAGGCTAACTTTATATCTAGCCAAGATATGTAATTGAATTAGTTTTATCTTTTTAGGGAAATGGATGATGACTATGTTAAAAACTGATTAAAATCGATTATGATGAATCTTTTTCTACTTGAACTTAATGGCACGTTCGTATTGACATAGCTAATCAATATAAACAGAATCGTAACCTAATGATGAACTGACCAGAGAAGTTAGGATATGAGATCATGGGTAGAAAAACCGGAGGGTAAAAATGGCCGTCTGACAAACGGAATCCTATTTCCTACCCGGGGTCAGAATATTTGTACTCGAGAGATTATTACGTTGAAATCACCTGTTTAATCGAAGGATCTTAAATATTGGCCGAATGACAAAACGGAGTAACCGACTTTAAGATGACATTGGATAGAGGACTAGACATATGACAATTTCATACGCTCGTGTGAGGAGGAATTGTTGAGATTAGGAGTATACCGTTTCACGTAATCAATTAGACCTAAAAAGGAAGATCGAGCACATCCATTGAACTAAAAAGAGATTGTAATTCAATAACATATTCTTGGCTAGTTTCTAATAATATTACTAGTATCTATATTAGTATTTATTATATTGGTACTTTATATATATATATATATATATATATATATATATATATATATATATATATATATATATATATATATATGTATTTCTATATATTTATATATATATTTATGTATCTATATATATCTATATTAGTAATATGCATTTATTTATCGTTTTAGTAGTTTAGAGATTATTACTTGGTAAAAATTGCGACTTAGATTGAGTTAATAATGTTTCTTCTTGTGTTTAACCACACTCTGAATTACAATTCGCTCCACGAGGATACGACACCCGACTCACCACACTAGCACTACAATTTGACCCGGCACACCGCCGCCGGTAAGGATTGTAACAACCTAAAACAATCCGTCGATCTTTGTGTGGTCCTCGTGGATCTGGAAAAGGACACATCGGAATTAGTTGGATACCGGGATTTTTGGGGCTCACGCTGAGAAATCGCAATTGCTCCTCGAATTCCGATATCCGTATGACGGCACCGCCATAATGATCCACTGGGAAAGTCACTTTCGACCATATCCCCGACACGCCGTCATCACATTCAGATAGTACAAGGTTGGTGAGCGTCAGAACGGTTGAGGACCAGAGTACTTTTTGGCATCTTGTGTAGACAACCTATCAGAGCCTGACACATGGCAGGGGCAAAAGACAATATCCATGTGCCACCTACTCTGGGTAGGGTCCCGCAAGAGATCCCTTCACCAGGATAACTTGGACAACACGCTTGAGATGCCCACCGCAGATAGGATAATTCTCGGCTAGAAGACAGATCAAAACTCAATATTGATGCAAGGACTATTTTGAATCAAAAGAGATCCGAGATCCAGGGGTTGCGAGGGCGACCTCGGCGTCGGTCCACTCGGCCCCAAGACGTGATAAGAACATTGAGGAACTCAAAACAATATGGGAGCAGAAAGGCAGTCTCGGAACAAATCCTAGGGATAAAGGAGACCCCGGAGGCCAAGTCCCATGAGGCGAAGGCAGTGCTGGCCTACGCGGAATATGTGAGACAGATGTATTTGGCAAATCTGCGTCTAGCCGCGTGTAATCTTCTCTTATCACAGTTGATGAACAGCTCCCTGCTCTATCTGGGCGCGAGGCCACGGCTCCCATAAGATTCGCCCCACGCGTGAATCAACAAGGATTGAAATAGAGGAGTGAATACTCATCGGGCCGGCCAAAAGGAAGAAGCACGCTCTGAGAAATGCATGGAAAGGAGATCGGCTCTGGAGAGGTTGCATCAACCTTGAAAAGAACTTTGCTACAAACGCATTGGACCTATCCACCACGAATGGAACGTCATCCCACGCCAGCGAGGTCAAAGACCTCCGCGACGCACGGCTACAATTATAAATGATAAGAAGCGATGCGGGACGTGGAATCAATTTACTATGTGGATTCATAATACGTCATTCAAAGAAAGGTGGTTCCCGTGAAAGATACCGAACCTAGAAAGGATGACAGGTTGGAAAAAACGGAGAGAGAAATCTCAGAGCTGAAAAAAGCCAAGCTAGATGAGAAACCTGAGCCGACTCAGGGGATCGATGTTCTCTCAGATGAAATACTTGACTCAATACCCTCGAGAGGTGTATAGTACTCATAGTACGCTTACTACAAAGGAACCAACCGCCTTTTCGGTGGATAGCCGTGTTTCGAGATCCGAACACTTCGGCCACCAAGAACAAATCGCTTGGTGTGTTGCATTCGTAGGGAAGCATGCATGAAGCGGGCGCGGCTTGGCTCCGATGCTTGCCTCACGGTTCGATCACGGTATGGACGAACTAAGAGCGAAATTTTGAAAGAGCTTGAAACGGCAGAGCGGCCAAAGAAATCTATTGAAGATTTGTACGAAGTCCGTCAAAGGGAAGGGGAATCATACAAGAGTTATTATGACAGATTTATAAGAGTTTATGGGCAGACAAAGAACCTACCTGAAAACGAAGTCAATATAGGTTTTCTGAACGGCATCGCCAAAGGAATGATGAAAACACACTTTGATATGCACCCTCCTGCGAACATGCACGACCTCTTCAATCAAGCCCGCATGTTCGACCTAACTGAGGCGGCTCCCTCGCCTTCCGGAAAAGGAAAAAATCGAAGCGAATCCTGATCCTCAAAGGACGAGAAAAGTGAGGAACCCAGGGAGGAGTGGAAGGACAATCGGAGAAAAAAAAGGACAGGGACGAGAGGTCAAAAAGCCGATGAAGTTCGATGAGTCTAAGTTCATCCCCATCAATACGAGTCTATCCGAAATACTTTAAGAAATCCGTGATCGGATCGAAAAATTGAGACCTTTGAGGTCCGATCCCAAAACAAGGGAAGAGACAAAGTATTGTGAATTCCATGTGGATCACGGTCACGTCACAAATGAGTTTATCACCCTGAGAAGGATCGTTGACAAAATGATCAAAGATGGAGAGTTGGATAAATACAAAAAGCACGAAGGGGAAATATAAATGACAGAGGGCCCCGCAGATACCAAAATGAGATCAAAGTAATCATAGAGGAGTTTCCTAGCAGCCACCAGATTAAGATCCAGATCAATACGATTAATATCATAGGAAGAGATAAGCCAATTGTCCTAGCTCCAAACGAACAAGATATCTCCTTCACTCGAAGCGAGCTAGCAGGACCGTCGGGAGAAATGGAGTTGCCCATTGTGGTACATGTGAGGATCAATGATTTTGGCGTCAACCGTGTCCTCCTAGACACGAGAGCCGCCAGAGACATCATTTACCTAGAAACACTCGAGACAAGCTGAAGATAGAAATGTCCAAGCTAAAGCCTTATCCTGGGGATGTTGGAAGGATTTTCCAACGATAAAGTATCCGCTTTGGGCGTTATTGATCCTGGAGGTCGAGATTGGCGACGACCCGCCTTACCAAAAGGAGAAAGTTGACTTTCAGTCGTTGACTTGCATTCTCACTACACGGCGATCCCGGGGATTCCGTCTCAGCGGAAGTTTCAGATGGTTGTTTCAACTCCCCATCAAAGGGCAAATTTTTATACTGATGAGGGAATCGGAATGATCGTCAGCCGACCCGAAACTCTATTGGATCATATGACCAATAATCGAAGCGATTATCCGACAAGGGGGACATACAAGAGGCCTCAGATCGAATCCTCCGAGTCGGCCTCCTGACGGGCTCCTATAGACACAATCGAAGAGACGGAGGCTCGAAATGAGTGAATCTCACAAAAGGTAGTAATGGAGGTCAACCAGAGGAGAATATCGGGTCTAGGATGGTCGAGTCGAAGAAAGTCGTCTGTGAAACCCTTCAAATCGAGAGACGAGTCCGACTTCACGGCCCGTGATGAGCCGGTGGAAGTTGTCGTGAATGAAAATTATTCTGATCAGAAAATAAAGATTGGGGGCCAGATGGAAGAAGAAGAGAGAGAAAAGCTGGTATTGCTGCTCAAGAAAAATCTGGACGCTTTAGCCTGGGTTGTCACAGATATGAGAGGCATGGAGCCCGAGGTCGCATTGCATCACTTGAATGTAGATCCGCGCTTCAAGCCCGTACAGCAAAAATCCCGCCAATTTTCCAAGGAGGAAGAGGAGGTAAACAAGCTGGTCGAAGCTGGGATAATCAAAGAGCTCCAATACCCAACCTAGCCGCCAACGCGTGGTGATGGTCAAGAAACACACATAGGAAATGACGATATGCGTCGATTTCACATTTGAACAAGGCATGCCCGAAAGATCCTTATGAGTCGCTAAGGATCGACGGAGAATGGTCGATCAAATCACTTTGGATTTGAGACGTTGAGCTTCTCGGATGCGTATTCGGATACCATCGTGTAAAATGGCAAATGAGGAAAAGGAGATGACCGCTTTCGAGAGCGGCCCGGAAAGCGGGATGTCTTATTATGAAATTATGCCCTTCGGTTTGAAAACGCTGGGTCCACCTACCAACGAATGGTCAACAAGAACTTCGGTTCTCAAATTGGAAAAATATGGAAGCTTACATTGACGATATGGTAATTAAATCACCGGACGGTCATCCGGCGAGACTTGCAAAGAGACCTTCAATAATGTCGAATGTACTCTATGAAGGTGAATCCCGCAAAGTGCACTTTTGGGGTCCAAGCCGGAAAATGTTTAGGTTTCATGGTCACTTAGAGAGGGATCGAAGCGAATCCCAAAAAGATACAAGCCCTGGCAAACATGAGAGAGCCTACTTGTGTCAAAGAGGTGCAGAGATTGAACGGAAGGATTATTGCTCTTGGGAGGTTCATCTCCAAATCCGCAGAAAAATATCTCCCGTTCTTCAAGATTCTCAAAGGAAACAAAACCTTTGAATGGACCGAAGAGTGCTCTCAGGTTTTAAGGCCATCAAGGCCTATCTGGCGAGCCCACCTCTGTTTGTCAGTCCGATGACAGGAGACGAACTTTTTCTTTATTTGGTAGCTTCGGACCGGGGCGTTGCCATTGTTCTTGTCAAGGAGGATGGGACCACCCAAAACCCGCTTATTATGTTTCAAAAGCCCTCGGTCCGTTGAGATCCGTTAAATAAATGCGTAAAAATTGGCTTACTTGCTTGTTATTACAAAACCGAAAACTAAGGGCTTATTTTTCTTCACATACGATCTTCGTAATGACAAATAGTCCATTGCGACAATCAAGGCACAAGACGGACCTATCAGCCGCCTCACATACGATGGGCTATCAAAGTGACCGAATTTGATATCCGATACGAACCCAGAAAAGCAATCAAGGCACAATCTCTGGCAGATTTCATAGTCAAAACAAGCATCAACGAGTAGGAATCCGCCGGACAGCTTAGTTCGCTGAACGTCGACGAATTAAATACCCAACGGTGGTCGCGCCGCAGCGCCATGTCATCGCTGTTGGTAGATGTATGTCGATGGGGCGCGAAATTGAAATGGCTATGGAGCCGGATATCTTTGCTGGAGCCAGGCTCATCCGAAGAGATTGAAAACGCTTTTAAGCTTTAACTTCACCGCCTAACAACCAGGCTTAGTATGAAGCGCCATAGCCGGATTGGAGTTGGCCAAAGCAATGAACGTTGAAAACTTGGAAATTTTGTGCGATTCAAAGGTAATAGTGTGCCGATCAACGGTACATTTGAAGCAAGTGACGGTTGTTAAAGCGATATCTTAATCTCGCTAAGAAATTGAGAAGTAGTTTCAAGTACTACGAATTCCAAAACATACCACGCGAGCGAATGAACGAGCGGATTACCCGGTCCAAACTAATTTCCAAAGACGAGTTCAATGAGTCCGCGATTATGTTTGATTACCTTGAAGAGCCAAACCGCCTATCGGGCGAGATCATGGATATTCAACCATCGGTCCCGTCTTTGGATAGACAAGATCAAAGCGCGCATAGTCCCGTGGTGGATAAAAAGAACACTACCGAGGATACGGGCTGAGGCCCAAGCCTTAAAGAAAGAGCGGCGCACTACACAAGGCCGAACGGAATTCGCGATCGAAGATCTTTCTCAAATCCGCTACAACACCGTGTCCCGACCCGAAGAGGTTCAAGGTATATTGACAGCGCATGAGTGGTGTCGCGGAGGCCATCCTCCAAATGCACATTTGGCTCGAGGAGCGTTATTGGCGAATATTATTGGCCAAAAGCGGGTGAAGATCGAAAGGTACGCTAAGAGTGCGGCAAATGTCGGGCGCCACCGACATCTTAAGGATGCCTTTAGTGGAGCATAGCATCATCGCCGCCGCTGGCCCTTTGACTTGTGGGTGATCGACCCAATTGGCCCGCTAAGAGAGGCCAATTGAACTACGCAGTATGTGGTTGTCGCCGTGGATTACTTCACAAAATGGATCGAGGCAAAGGCGCGCTAAAATCTGCGCCAAGAATATAATATATTTCTTGCCGGATCAAGTTTGACTCGGTTCGGGTGCCACGAGCCATCGATCTCGATCACGGGTCACAATTTAGACGAATTCGATGAATTTTGCAAAGAACATAATGTCAAACA